>CABPRJ010001923.1:489103-515444 GCA_902439185.1 Cinara cedri
TTTTTTTTTTTTTTTTTTTTTATCATTTGTCGATGATTTTTGATGCGTTTAAAGCCGGTCCCCAGTTATGAGTACACGCGGATCCGGTCGACAAACTGCTATCGGTACGCGATATTAATGATGGCCGATCGCCTCCACACCCGCCGACAGATCGATTTAATCGTATCGTATTTTACACGAAGCGAAACAAAATAAAACCGTACATACTTACTTTCGCTGTACGGATCCTTCGCGAGGTGTGCACGCGCGCACAACAATTTATAATTTATAATATACACGTACCTATACAATTATTTATTATCCGGATTTAAAAACAAAAACCGGGTGGCGGGGTGGATGGGAAAAGGAAAATCTATACATTTCGAGAAAATGTATATTTTTTACTAACGCGCCGTAACAACGGCGCGTTAGATTCGGTTTCGGTGTACCTACACGCGTATTATATACGGTCCGGATTTAGGGGAGGAGGACACGGACGAAATAAAAAAAGAAAACCGATGACAAAGCAGCAAAACCGTAGGCATAAAAAAAATAACCATTTAGTCGATTAAAATACAATCGAACGAAAGCTAATTTAACATTTTTAAATTTTTTTAAATTTCGATGTTCGCATTTAGGTAATCACCCACCGGTGACCCATGTAGTAGGTATTTTATAGACGTGTCTGAAATAACTTCAGACGAACCGAAACTTCGAGACGAATGAAAATAATTATTTACGTGTCCGAAAATTATCGAATTTTTTAAATAACGTATCGCGCCCCGCAATGCTACCCCTCCTGGCGTGTTCCCCTTCTATGTATAGTAATACAGTAGTTAATGTTATTTGACTATAGCAAACAATTCAACGAAGTTTTTAAATTTTTGTTGCCTATTTATTAAAAATTGAACACGCACCTCGTGATTACGGACCAATTACAACTAGGTTGTGTTTTACAGTCCTTAGCTGATAGACAAGTCAACTATGACGGGGTCTTTTTACGCAAGCTGGGACGAATGAGTGCCTCGAGTTACTTTCCGCGGTTAGCTTTAAAATACATTTTTTGGCATCCAGTCCCGGTCGTCCTACACTTTCTCTTTACCTCTTTGTACGACTGACTTTTCCCGTAACCGCCCACTCTGTATAAAACGATGCGTGTTGCCAACGAGACGAGGATGCGTTTTTTAAATTTATAAGTTGTCCTAATGTACTTTTTCTTTCTCTTACTATTATTGTTTTCCGTGTCCAATAATTTGTCTTCTCACTTCAGTTATATTTCTGTATTGTATTCCGTATTATGTTAAACCGTTAACTGTACTTTGGGCCGCGGCCCGTATTGAAAACAAAATCGATCACATATTATTACACACCATGAGTGGTATAAGAGTGGTATCGTTTTGTTTAAAAATCCTTTCCAGAAACAATATAGTTTCCGTTTTCGGTCCAAAAACTTGCACAATAATGATGATATATATATAATGCGCGTTATATCGAAACCGATATATTTTGTATACGATGTTCGGTGGCCTGTACGCTCTTAATAATATAATTCCAAACATATTGGTTTTGCCGAGACCGCGTTACGGGTAAACGATATTTGTCAGACAATAAACACAGCAGGTAACCCGTTCAAAGAAATTCGTACGGCGAATTGGACAATTATGTGTTATTGAAATAACGGAGGACGGTTGTTGTTGTGAGGAGAAAATAATCGTTTCAATCAGATGTCCATTTCGGATGCACCGAAAGTTTAAAAAAAAAAAAAAGAATTTATATGCCCAAGCAAACGGCGTAAATGAATTATTCAGACAATTTTTTTTTTTTTTTTTTTTACAATATTATAAGAAGACGATAATGAAATAATCCGGTTTCGATTCGTTCACAGCCAATGGTTTTATTACATTATTGTCTGACTGCATCAGACGAACCCCGAATACTCCTTTGTACGACGAGTACACGTCACTCTGTATAAACGGACGGAATTCGACCGAACAAATTAATTCACGCGTTAACCGGGAAATCGGACCTCCGGGCACGAGCGTGGGACGTCGACCATCACGACCGCGACGCGAAAACGTTCAATAAGAAGATAATTTATACGTCATACTTACGTTAATATATACCTACTTTGGGGACGATTTGCAGTGGGTTAAAACCGTAAGAGATTATAAAGAGTGTTTTTCGTTTATAACACACTTGTATATAAATCTGTACACAGAGTGATTCCTTTATCGCACGGTTATACATTCTGGAAATATTGTAAACGAATCGCGTCGCAGAAGATATTTTGAGTTTAGGAATAAAAAGCGAGCGGAAAAAAAAATTAATCTATAGCGTTTTTGTGTTTGTATCGTTCATTTATCGAGGAAAGCCATATGGGCTATCGACATCCCCATACCTTATTGGTTTTCAAACCATGCCCCGAAATTCGGTCTTTAGATATTATTATTTATTTATTTAGATTACCTTAGTAACACGGATAAAATGAAACAAATTTAAAAGGTTGGTCCAAACATGTCTATGGTATCTGTGGTAATTAACGTGTTGTTATTGACGAAATTCTCAAATAACGCCATAATAGTGATGAATCTACTCGGTATCCGGCTTAAAAGTTAATAGTAAAAAAATCCGCTATAATCCGTTATCTTTAAATGAAGATTCTTTATTACACGTGGAATTAGTTAAATACTCGTAGTTATAAAATTATAATTATCCGATTTTATCGCTCGCTCATAAAAGTATATACGTGGTTTATTTCATTCGTTACGTAGTTACGTTTTTGCATTTGTATAGTGTATCGGAGCTGCGATAATTTGATTCGTTGTAATATGTTTCGTTTTTTATGATGTCAAAATCTCTCATTGTCTCGAAAAACGTCGGATGCTAAACGTAAGACAATTGTTCCGACAAAATGAAAGCTGCGAGGAACGAGAATTTCGGCTCTCTCAAATAAAAACATATGTTGCAAATAGTCGAGCACGTGAAATAAGTCCAGTCAGAGAAATGCGGTCGTTACGACAACATACACAGACTTCTTCTCAAAGACAACGTGAATGGCCCGTTGGACGTTTACAAAAGGCTTACGAACCAGCGTATTCGTTCTGCGTGTAATGGGCATGCAACTACGTTAAGAGTTGCATTTGAATATCAAGCTCATTTAGACTGTATCAATTCAATGCATATACTGGCTCAATGAAGAGATTTCTCTTAGGTAAAACACAAAAAAAAAAACAACTGGTACGAAGAAAGCTGTGCGGAACAGCCAGTAATACTATAGCATGTAAAATAAATATATCGCTTTTTTTTTTTTCCGAAATATGCTTTTTTTCCTAACCCCGACGATTGTATAGTCTACACCCAATATAATATTATAATATCTGAGAAAAAAAAACTTAAAATCGAATTAACTCAAAATCTCCGTACAGAAAATAATCGCTAGTTCGTAAGAGAACAATCACCCAGTAATAATTATTGTTTCGTTCCCAAAAACCGTGATTTTTTTTTCAATGCAAAAATGTAACCAAGAACCCGAAGTATTTGGTTGTAAATAACTGATTAAAATACGAAAATATGTGATATCAATAAACTTATAATGCTAAATACTCACACAAATACCACGTATCAATATTCGTTTTTTTTTTTACAGAAAACCTGGACAATAACATATTATTAAAAGTGCCGACAATCGTTTTATTACATGGATGATTTCAAATAAAATTTCAAATCAATTCAAAATTTATTCATAATCAAATATACAATCGTCTTGTTAAAAGCTTAGCCAGGGGAACTAAGGGGTACTACCGCCTTTGGCCGTGTTTATGTATAAAATAACTATTTTACGATTCGACTGTTGACTACGTTTTTTACAGCTATTTTTTTCCACTCCCGAAAGAACATTCTTTCCACTGAATCGTATGAAAACGATTTAAGTAGGAGCAATGTGACAGAAAATAGACCCGATTAGTTTTACATTGTTAATATAAATAAAAAATAAGAAGACATTCATAAAAACGATATTGCTTTTGCTCAAAATTGCTTAGAAATATACAGCTGTCTGTTAAAAGGGGAGCTATACAAGTCATGCCAAGATACATATTATCTTCTTATTTCAGTACCTATTAAGTTTTTTCATGTATATTTTCGTTGAAAGTATTACGTTTAAATGCATAATGTATTTTCGTGAAAACAATTTTCTAGAAATTTGTTGAGCGGTTGAAACTCCCCCAATCCCTCTTACTTAACTTCGCCCGTGTCTCTAGCAAAAACGTATACGTATGTAGGCCTGCTCAATTAAAAATCCTAAATACGCCAGGATTACTTATTACTGTAGCGTTACTGATATACCAATTCAAAGGAATGGAATTCTATGAGCAATACTAAAAACTACTCCCGAGACCAGGAGAGACAAAAAATATTTGATTAAGTCGACTTAAAACGAAACCCTAATAGACTATCCGTCGGCTCGAAAACCTGATAAGCGTCCTTACCGTCGTCAGCTCCTCGGTTTACTGAAAATCGTTAACGGCCAATCGAAAACTTGTAACGCAATCAACTTGTTAACAAACGAGTTGACTAGTTGTCAATCAAACACGGGTGATTGTCGGCATTCTAA
Organism: Cinara cedri; assembly: GCA_902439185.1. Classification (NCBI taxonomy): domain Eukaryota; kingdom Metazoa; phylum Arthropoda; class Insecta; order Hemiptera; family Aphididae; genus Cinara; species Cinara cedri. The sequence continues at coordinate 493,695 of CABPRJ010001923.1, forward strand.
ACGATTTGTATGCGGCGCGGGACGGATATTTCAAACGAGGAATTTAAATTCGGAAAAACGGCGAAACCCCGGCCGCTCTGGTCATTTTCCGACACGTTTTCGGGTCGAGCTACAAGACCGAATTCCGTCTATCTGATACCGGCGGAAAAAAAAAAAATGCGGGCGGGCGGACGGAAAGCGCTCGACGAAAACAATGGATAAATGACTCCGGCGCCGTATCCCGGGCGTTCTGTTTGTCCGCGACGAGACACCGTTTCGTTTAAATTACGTGTACGCGCGAACCGGCCGCGCCGCGACGACGGGTAAAGTTAAACGCGAACCGAATGCAAACGTAATCGTTCAACCGTTTCACGGTAGTGTTTGCCCGGGCCGTCCGTGCGCCGTTATCGTGTAGCGATTTTGCGCGGCCCGCGGAAAAGCGCGCGCGGAAATCGGCCCGGAAAATAACGTACAGGCGCGCGCCCGCGTGCACAATTCGGACGGAGGCGGCGGCGTTATCAATCCGTAACAGACGGCCGAAACCCAATCGCTATCCGTACCGTGATTCGGAACACCGATTGGCCGTCATCCCAATATCACAAACATCGCGATCGCGGACTACACGAGACGCGCGCTTTTATAAGTACTGGCCGATGATATCGAACGACGCGAAATTAGACGGGATTTTTTTTTTATCCGTTCCTCTATGCGTTTTGTTCGTGGCTCGTCGTTTTAACGTGGGCCCGAAGTCTTCTCGCGGACGCTAATAATAATAATATCCGTATATCCGTTACGGGTAACGGATATTGCACGTATAGAATATATACATCACATTTGCGCGTGTACAAAAGAAGGAATTTCGAAACGGAAAAAAAAAAAAAAAAGGTCAATGTAAAATTTACGACCCCGTTGTAAATATCACTGCCATAATGCGAATTTACGAGAACGGATATTATTTTTATGAAATAAAAAATAATAAAAAAACCGATTACCAAATGATATATATATATATTATTGCAGTATAGTACAGTCGTCTGTACCGTGGACGAGACAGTAATCTTCCGGATCTTCGCGGCGAAACGTCAATAAAGGTTATCTTCTTGCGCGGTGTTTTTTATTGTTGGCACAGTGCGTTGTCGGGTAGTAATATTTGTTCGATCCGATTTTCGGTCGCATAATATCGGTCTCACTTACTTACATGTACATTGCGAACCGTATGTATTTAGATGGTGAGGCCGTGTTCGATCAATCGCGTTTGTCCTTTTGTCCGGCCCGCGCAATCGTGTACGCGGAGAGAAACCGACGGCCCCGGGGGACAAACTATAATATAATCCCTAACCGGTGTCGGACTTGCCGCCGACACCGAGCGCCGTCCATTAAAACGGGCACGGCCGAAAGAACGGTTTATAACGCCGAGACATACGGCGTTCAAAGGCGAAAATCATATCGTTACTTATACGTTGGTATAATATTATTATACGGTACAGCGTCGCGTGCCCTCCGGTGACGGCCTTATGGCGCAACGGCAGTTGTGTATGCGTTTTCAATTTCTAGAATATGGTGTCGGGTGGTTTTTCGCACAAAACTAACAATTTCACGAGAATATAATTATTTAAACGGCGCGCCGCCGGAGCCCGGGGTCGAGACTATTGGTTTACAAATCACCTGCAGCGACGTCGGCGACCGCGAAACCGCTGAACGGATTGGCGTCGACGTGACGGCGAAACGTTACGAAATTAAACTACAGATCATTTTTATATGAACGTAAAAATTAGGTTTTGTTTAGTAGGTTAAATTAAGACGCGGTTGTGTTGGCCGAGCCCGGGCCCTCGTTGCGCCCTAAGGCTACAGCCCCGGTAGCACCGTCCTGTCGAGCCAAAAAAGCCGTTTTCACTCGGCAATAATGTTTAGGGACCGGCAAACACTGTCCGTCACCACGCGCGTGTAACACGTCGGGAATGGTCGCTTTTCGTTTTTCGTCAAACACGCGAGGTGCGGCAAAGATGCAATTGATATTGCAGCGTTTACAGCAATATAAAACCGATCGGGTACCAGGGCGCTACACAATTTACAGCGTGACGAGCTAGCCGGAACAATCGGATTAATTCTACACTTTTTGAAACATTGTTCGGTGCAACGGAACGCGTGTTTCGAGCGGCCTATATTTTTGCTAAAATTTATTTTATTGTTTTTTTTTTTTTTGAACGCGCAACTCAACGTTGTGAACTTCGGAGCGTTTGGACTTTTCAATAAAACGGTCGGAAATATTTCCATTTATCGATTTCCGCCGGAAGGTTAAATTCTAAATACAGTGGATTTAGATACAGTTGTCGCGTTTCAATTTCTTTCTTCCCGCCGTCTCCGCTGCCGTAAACACGAAGGAAAACGATAGCTGACGGTTTATCGACGCATTCCATTTTCTTTTTGTATTTACAACCGCCCCGAAAAATAATAATAACTGAAACGTAATATGTTTTTGTTTTATTTTCAATTTTGTTCGTATGATTTTTTTGGTTTTAGATTTTTTTTTTTTAGGACTCGGAGGAGTTGAAATAAATAAACCACGCTGGAAAATCGGTTTCGCGCGTCGGCACGACGACGACAATATTGATTTCTGTAACTGTTTTCGGAATTTTCATCGCTATACAATTACACTGTATATGTAAATCAATCGGTATACGCTGGACTGAAAACGCAATATTTAAACTCTAACGTTACCAATGTCGGACAGACGAAAACGAAAATCGCCGCTTCGCTTTCATTTCCTCCGCGTTCAAAATTATTTTGTTTTTCGTCCAAATGTCTCGTGTCTTTCGCGTCTCGTTCTCAAAGGACGTTCGACGAAAAGCGTGCCGAAAATACTATCTGCGTGTAATATTATAGTGATTTCACGTTCGTGCGGGAGAGACGGGGGGGAGGGAGGAGCGATCGTACGTACAATAGTGATAACGATGCCGGTAACGTAATAACGCGTAATAATACGTGGCACAGCGAATAAAAGGAAAGTCGGGACTTGCTAATGAAAATTACACGCGGTCGACGTCGAGACTGATTACAGGCCGCGGACGACCGAGAGAAAATGCAGGGGGCCAGAGACAGGACACCGGCGGCGCGCTGTTTGCGGACGGCGTTATTGTAAAAACTGCGGGACACGGTTCTGAAACAACAATACGAGACCGGAAGAAGAGTTATTATTGCCGCGCTGGGCTGTGTCAAACGACGGTATTCGGCTGTTTGATCGAATCATCATGCCGCACGGTTAGTACCTATAGGCATTTTGTTATGTGCACGTCCGCTATAATCGTATACCCACGGAACACAACACGCCGTGGGCCCGCGAGTGGCGCATTTAGGGGGTTGACGAGATGGAGAAATTGGAGAACTTTTTCCAGACATTATAGTGAGTTTCGTGGATTTTTCTAAACAGCAAATTCGCGATGACGAACTCGGCCATTTTTTTTTTTTTTTCTGTTAACATCATTCGTGAACGAGCCGATTCAATTATATTTCACTCGTTTGATAAGCAAAATATAATACGCGCACTATACGCATATAATACATTTTTTTTTTTTTTTTTTTATAGTATCTTAAGCCGCACGGATGAAAATATTATTATGACCGCGCCGGGAACGGGTAAAGTCGCTACCTTATTAAATTTTCAACAACATAATAGGTATTATACATGTAGGTATAGAGGACGATACATTTTGTAAAGAATAACCCTTTTTCGCTCTAATCTGAGGGTTATATTGGTTGTGTTTTTTTTTTTTTTTTTTTAGACAATTTACTGGACCGAACTGTTGTAGGTTAGGCGTACGTATTATAGGCGCATATTAAAACGTTAATGGAAAATATCTTTTGGATTTTTTTTTTTCGATTAGGGAAATAACCGCGGAAAAAAAAACAAAATATTTTTCGATAAACGCATTCCCGTTGTGACGAAGATTTACGGAAGTAATACGGTGGCTGGAGTCCTTTGATGATTAAAAAACTTTCGGAGATACCATGTTGATTATGTATGTTTAGTATTTACTTGATAAAAATTTGATTCTGGGGGAGGGGGTCGAATCCCCGAGCCCGATATTTGCGCCATCTATAAAATGATAACTATACTGCAGGATTAATATATAAGTTTGAATTTGAGTGCATTTGTTGATATTTTTGTGCTTATCTATAATTCCTTGAAAAGAGGGTTAAGTTCCGTTCCTTATTGTTTCTAAAAACCAAAAAAAAATTAAGAATCCGTTCCTTTGAAAAATTAACGAGTTCCATTCTAGTTCCAAATTTAATAAATCAAATTAAACGTACTAATATTATTGATAAAAATAACCCACTAAAGTAGGTGGAAACTATGTACCTGAGGTGTCAGATGTGAGGTAATTTCAATTTTAGTTCATATACTGAAAGCAAAAATAAATCGTTACAATTAAAAGTGGGTAAACGGTAAAGTGTTAACGGCAGGTAAGGTTTTTGTAGTTATCATTGTTAGAAGTACCATCAATTATCAGATTGACAGATTCTATTGTCCTAACAGTTATTACACAGGTGTTTAATATCGGGTGCATATAAATTACACCAATTGCGACCTTTTTAAACATGTTTTCATGTAAATTCCACCGGTACATTTTTACTACCTGCCAAAAAAATTTAAATTTCACCAGTTAGGCGAAAAGTGGGGATGAGTTAGTTTGATAATTTTTCTTGGCGCTTTACAATTATCCACAGTTGCCTTTCGTTTTGCACCAGCATTTGTTAAATAATCGTACTTACGAATTTCTGTTTCTTCACCGTTAAATATTATTTCATATTTAATGTACCTATTTTAAATATAAGAACAATGCAACATTTTACAATGCTGAATTAATTAATTACTAGAGTAACATAATTTATTATTTAATAATTTAGTATTTAATGTCACATTTACAATACGTTTATTATGTTTAATAACATAATAAATTAAAGTAGATACATATTTATATAATATATTATTTTTGAAAAAAATGGTTGGATGGAATATGGACCAGTAGAATTTAAAATACATGTTTTCAACATGATAGCAATCGAAAAACCACATCAATCAGTAGTCAACTGTAATCATCAGTCAACAAGTAACCAGTGGATATCAACTCTGGAACCAAGAAACAAACGAATGTCAATGGAGAAAGATATTGGTGACCAGTAGCCCACCACTTATCACTAAAAAAAGCGATCAAAGAACTCTGTGGGGGAGGGGCATTTCCCACCCATGCGGTAACTTACCAAAAAAAAAAAAATGACGTACACAAGTTTACCCACGAGTTCCGAGGAAATAAGAAGGTAGCTGATCAGTTACGGAAACTGTATAAGACAATGGAAACTGAAGAAGTACAAGTGCCTAGTCCACTGCCTGTCAACATCGAGGACCGATCGCTCATCAGTTTCTCACGTGGAAAGATAAAAGGGATACGGTTTGAAGCGACTAGGATGAATTCTCACCGTAACAAAACCCATCCGACAGTAGGATAGTCGACATTTTATGAATAGTTGACAAAATAATAAAGTAAAAACAAAATAATTAAAACGGTTCATACTCGTAAATAAATAAAGTAAATAAATATAGCGCGTTTCACATTTTGACTGTGAAATACTATATGATGGATTTTTGAAGGGTTTATTCGAAAAACCGGTCGTATAATACGCTTGCATTATACTCCAGGCGACGCATTCATTCATTTGTTTATTTTATTTTTATTTATACGTGTTTAGATTACGAGTGGAACAAGGAATGTATTGGTTTTACAATGATGTTTATTTTATTTTTTTATATATGAACACTTTTTCTCCCAGAGAGCTCACTCCGATTTTCAAGCACCTTTTAGGAAAAGGACATTTTCTCTGGGTGGTACATTAGAGAGGTGATTTTTTGAAATTATCATTGATTTTCGAGATAATGAGGAAAACCTCGGTCATTAGGTTAAAAAAGATTGAAAGATTAAAAATAAGATTGTCATTGGTAACCGTTTTTATTTATTTTATGTTATCATTAAGTCTTTATTATTTTAATATTTTTTAAACAATTATTTTTATCACGGAAATGCATATCGTAATCATTTTACTAAAGTACGATAATATATACACCATACATATTGTATTGTTAACAAAGCAACACTAGCTACTGAACTCCGCTCAGAATCGTCTTTTCGTTAGCAATGGTTAATCGTTGCTTACAGATATACATTAAATTCCCGTCTGTATCCTACCTTCCCGACTTTCCACCTACAACAGTGGCTGCACCCACGTGCGAAGTATGTCCGTCCTTTTTATTTATATATTTATTTATTTAATTTAAAAATTAGTAGTATTCTGTGGATTTCACCATCAGTTATTAGTTATTACCGCCGCGTTTTTACGTTATCGCCGACGCGCGACGTTAATAAAATCATAGGTTCGTAGTGATGTTGATGTATAGTATCGTAATCGATTTTTCAAATTTGTAATTTCTTGATTGAATGAAATGGCCGTAATTTATTGCGGGAGGAGTCGACTTTTTCCTAACCGGTGGAATTTACATTTTTTTGTCAGGTAGTAAAAAAGTACCGGTGGAATTTACATATTATAAATCCAACCCAAAAATCAATTACCTATTATTTTATTTTATCGTGCATATAATAACAGAAAACGGCGATGTTTCCATTATAGAATCTATTTTGATTTAGGTATAAGCCGTTTCGAATATTACAATGTCTTCGTTCCGTACCTCGTTCTTTTGTTATACAAATGAATTAGTTCCTTAAAAGAGCACCCTTCCCTGTAACGAGTTCCTACAGAACACTGCAAATATGCGTATGAAGTATGTCGTCGTCGAATAATTGTATTTTCTCGCTCTTTCTCTCTCGCCGTAATGACGTGTTATACAAATCGAACGGGCGTCCGGGGATCGAGCCACAGTGAACCTTTTTGTTTAATAAAAGGTGTACGGCAATCGGGCCACTAAAATGTTACATTTATAGCAGGTAGACCCGGTGATTAGGCCATTTTTTTTAAACGACTATTTATTATTGAATCCGGTGATTGGGCCACTATATTTTTAATTGTAATACATTTTAGATTTGACAAAAGGAAAACCACTATTTCAAACCATATTGTTAATTTTGTCCACGATTTATTACAAATGTGAATTTCTTATATTTGTTGTAATCGATTTATGTCGACGGCAATTTTGTATACTGTACAAAGCAATAGTATTATTGGAAAAAAAAAAAATAATAATAATTATTTGACTTATTTTACATTGTATTTGATGTTGGATACATATTTTAAGATGATTAAAATTATATATTTTTGTGTTGTACATTTGTAGCCCGATTCCCGACCGCCCAATCGAACTGCTGGACTAACTCGTATTATATGCCTATTTTTGTCTTTCGATAATAGTATACATTATAATATCAATCAATCGTTGTCAAACACTCTTAGGTTAAAAATTAAAAACTTATTGTCCGGTCGGATTTGTTCTGTTGAATTCACACGAGTTATTACGACGGTTTTTTTTTTTTTTTTAAATCACTCGGAGGAATTAAAAAAAAAAAAAAAAAACACAAGAACAGGTATTTGTTTAGACGAATGATTAACGTGAGAGAAGTAATATAGATTTGTCTGCCCAAAATAAACCTACACCGCTACCATGGAGGTACACGCTCGTGTGATTTCGTATTTGTCTACGAGAAGATGCGTTTTTTTGATAACGTCGACTGTCCAACGTTCAATAATGGTACGCGTTTCGATTACACGTCCCGGTCGCTATAATTACAGTTAAATTCAAAAGGTATTTTTTTTTTTTTTTAGATTTCGAGAGAAGCGATTTTTTTTCTTTGGAAAACTCCTTTTTGTCGAGCGAAATGTTCCGACATGCCCACGCAATACCCTGAACAAAGCGAGTTTTTCGTTTGGGTGGTACACTATTTGAACCGTTACTTTTACTATAAATCGCCGAGTTTTTCTAAATAATTAAAATAAACTCGCAAAAACGATGATATTATCTTGTGTTTTTTATGTTTATTGATGTTTGTTAATTGTATTCGCTACAGCGAGAGAAAATAAAGCGCGTCGTCGGAATCGCTGAAAATCGTTTGATTTTTTAGGCAAAGGCACTGTTGTGAAATTATGAAGAAACACAAATATTTCGTATGCGTTGTGTAATAATCGATTGCTAACCGTCTTCCCGTCGTATATTGTGTTATACTCGTGTAAAAAAAGGCGAGCGGTTTAGTTTAATACTTAATAATACAATCGATTATTTTGATTGCATAACTTTTGATTTTCTGTAATTTGTACGGTGTATATTTTTTAATAGGTAGCAGCCGCGTATCATCTATCGTTTAATTATATAGGAGCGAAACGCAGTAACCGGTTTCCAAACGCTGTGGATAAAAAAGCAATAATAACATTATGAAGAATATTCGGAATCGAAGTAACAACACGTATTAAAAAATATTATAAAATTATCGCCACAGTCGGAAACCACGGTAATTTTACGCGTCGTCCGTATTATACCCGAACCGACAGATTGGAAATTCGAAACCACGACACGAGTGTGCACGAAACTCCCAAGTGGGTTGTTGTTCACGAATGATCTCCCGTCGTAAGTGTAGGGAAACGATTTGATTTTGAATATGCGAAATTACGATATCGCCACCGCGGACATAATGTATTATTCGTTGTTTCCGACGGCGATAATAATTGTTCGGTACGCGAGACCTGTTTAAATAAAAATCAAATTCAAAACGACAGCGTTCAATTTTTCCCAACGACTCGACGGTGATAGTAAATAGTATACAGTACGTTGCACAGTGTACACTGCATTTAGTAACATATTTCCGCAGTTTTTCGGTTTAATAATCATTTGTTTCCGCGGGAATTCATCTTCTATAGGTACGCGATTGATTTTGAAATTAAATTAAAAACTTAGAACACCTGCGTTGATGGTCGATATTACAAATTATTTGGTAACTGTGTCTTAAAAGTATAAAATTTTGAATTTTTTACGCTTTTTATCTACGTCTATTTTAAATTTTGAATGCGTGTGAATAATAGGTATTTTATTTAAGTAGCCCAGACGTATCCAATGCGCAATATGGTGAACACGGTCCACTATTATAATTGGTGAGAATTTCGCAAGGTGCGGGAGGTAAAAGGTAATTTAATTACTACAAACAACGATAGTCAGTCGCCATTAAATACCCGTTCTGACCGGAACAAGCTAAAATGTATATCCGTATTAGACGTGTTTTTCTGTGTTTAATTGTAACCCAGAAATTCAATAACTCTAAAACCGATAGTGACGTTTCATAGACATTTTTTTTTTTTTTTTTAAAATTAAATTACCATCGGGCGCGGGGTTGTTGTATCTTTAAACGTATTGTATGAAATATTCGGAGCATTTTGACTTATCGAAAAAGCGTTTAAACAAAACAATTTTAATTTATATAATATGTGCAAAGTCAAAGCTAAACACCGCACCGTAATTAAGTGTTTATACGATAATTATCTGATATTCACCTACATAAAATTATTTAGAGAATCAATCGAGACTTTTAAATTAATATCAATTAAACTGTTTTCGTGTGTGTTTTTTTTTTTTTTTTAATACATCAATAAGAAACAGACGAACTCTTAAATTTAATATATAATACATAATAATATTAATCTGATGAAATATTAAATACCCCATTATTAACAGTATGAAACATTAAAAATATTACCTGGAGCCAATAAGTCTGTCGTAGGTTTAGTTTTGCGAGTTTGTCGGAGATACACGCAAATTACACTGACTTATATTAATAATTTGTCTAATCGAATGAAAAAAAAAATAGTAAAACTTGGTGAAAATGAAAACGTATAATAAAAACTTAGAATGATTTAAAACACGTCAGACAAAGGCCGGACCATAGTATCACCATAGTCGTTTACATAATTTTTCTTTAAAACAAAATAATAATTACAGTATTTGAAATAACAAAGTAACACGGATATTGTTAATAAAAGACAACGGTGTCGTCGCCATAGAGATTATTAATATACGATCATTGCCGATGTAGACAATAAACTAGATGGATAACGATAGCGATATGATGTAAAGTTATACCATTCGAAGGAGTAGGTGAAATGCATGCCGAAATCCCAATAAAATTTTAACTCTTATTTAAAGTATTTTAAATGTACTTTTTGTATAAAAAAAAAAAAAAAAAAGAAAAAAGACATTGATTAAGCATTTACGTTTTATCTTTATCTGTGATTAATCGTGTTATCAAAATTATGACATGATAAAATGAAAATGTCCTACTAGTGATGGCGGATTTGTGGCTTCAAACGTTTGTACGGTTAGTACAAGGGAATCTAGAAATCTAGTTGTATTATCTATAACTAGATCGTAAAACAAAAACCCGTATTTCCTGTTTCCGACGGACACGAAGATGCGTATTTTTGACACCCCGTTCGAGCCCTTAACCGAATTTTCCCGCAAAAAATAGACCCGGACCAATGGATTTCTTATGCCCAAAAACAATTTAACACCCGAATTCCCGGAAAATCCCACAACTAACCATAATAATTGAATCGAAAACGGAACGAAATAAAATAATGCTCGGACAAACAATAATAATATTTCTGACTGTCTAGTTAAAATATTAAAAAAAAAATAAAATTTAATTTATATTATCGTACGGTTTTTAAATGAATATTTTCTCTTATCCGCAAATTTGTATTGTTCGCAGATATTGGCTGGCCCACAGGAGGACGCGTATAAAGTACGAAAACATTTCGTTAGAGTGATATTGTTTCAGAAAAATGAAACTGCCGAAAAATATTTACGTGGGACCGTATTTTAGAAGAAAAATATTTTATCCAAACAGTATTTGTGCAGAAAAATATTTTGGTCGAAATTATATTATCAGAATAATATTAGGTACGAAAATATTGTGTTAGAACCGTATTTCGGTAGAAAATACCACAAATACTACACTTTACTATAGTATTGATAACTGTGGAAAATACCTATAAAGGTGATAATTTTTTCGGAGAAAAACTTTTTCAGTAAAATATTTTCGCACGGAACGAAAACCCTTTGTAAAATTAACAAAAATACCAATTAAATTAATTAACTCCTTGTTAACATAGGGTCAACAGGGAGTTGATTTGTGAATTAAAATATTGTTAATCCATAGATTAGTTAATCTATATGACGCTGTAAGTTTAATAAAACACTCATTTAATTCAACAATGATTCTTGTTAAATTCCAAAATAGTTCTTTTAATAAACTTTGTTGGATTAACAATAAGTTTTGTTAATTTTGTATAGTTTCCGATGAATTCAACAAATGCGCTTTTTAATGTTGGCACTCTATGGACGTTGAGATATTCATATATATTAACAATCAGATTTGGTAATTTAATCCAACTACCGATCAAAATCATAAAAACGTTTAATTGGAACATTTAAAACGTATAGTTAATTAGACATTGGATTTACATTCATACACTATAAATTAGGCATACAATTCAATGATAAAAAATCATTAAATTAACTACCCAATAGGATTTTAATTTAAAACAATTAGTGCACGAGTTCCTACTCGTAAGTCTGAAAAAAATTAAATTGTATAAAAGATTTATTTCTGAATTTTTAGAGCATAGGATATTTGTATACCCTGAACAAAAAGTGTTGCTATAGGTTATGCTCATTAGTTTCTATTGATACTATTTTGTGAACAATTTTTAACTCAGACATTTTATACAATCTACAAATAAAACACAAATTAAATTTTGGCAATCAGAAAGTTCTTTAATTAAAGAAAATACTTTAATTTAAACATTATTTGTAAATATAAATAATAATAATAATAATAATTATAAATTAAGTAATTTATGACTCATAAACTAGTAATTTATAACTCATACACTAGTAATTTATTACTGTATATTTGTAACTTGTAATTCAGATATAATTTGACTTATTAAAGGGCTCGGTTTATTCGATTTTAATTTTACGTTATATAAAAAAAAAAAAAAAAAAAAAAAAAAAAACTCTAAATGAATAACCACACATTTAATGATTCTGATGGGTATTCAATATTAAAGAAATAACACATTTTTATACAAATATCTAAGGTTTTAAAAATTGAAAATCATGTGTACTCAATTTCATCAAAATAAACTAAAATTTGACTGGGGCAATCAACAAACAGGGTTGAATGGGATTATTTGTGCTTTTTCTTAATTTCATCTTTTCTTCTAATTCTACAGCTGCGTTCGCCACCGTTAAAAAAACTCTTTTGAGAGTTCTTGATCAAATATTTAACAGTACATACACGCGTGTAAATGTGTAAATTATTTTTTGACTAAAATACATTTTTAGTCGGATATTTTACTGCTCGAATAATTTTCGTAAATATATTTTCTGCCGAATTATTGTCCGACGAAATATTTTCGAACAAAATATAGGTCACCGCCCGCATTTTCAAACAACAATAGGTACGTGCCTGCAGTATACTGACGGTTTAGTGTAATGCAATATTTACTATACATTTCGTAATAATAATGGTCGAATTGACCTAAAAAAAAAAAAAAAAAAACAAATCCGATCAAATAAAATAATAGAAAATTCTCGCTCCTCCACCTACTCTACCCGAATAATATGGAGAGCCTCTCACGACTGATAACGCACACTATATTATCGTCTCGGTAAATACACCGCGGCTGAAAACCAAATGCCGATAAGTACGGTCGGCTTATCCGAATCGTAAATTATTATTGACTTTATCGATTATTTGTCGTCGAAAATAAACAGAAACGTACCGTCGGAGGGCCTCTGCTCGTCTGCTCCGTGCTTACATATTATTATTGCCGTTGTTATTATCATTAATACCGTTGTTGTGGACGGCCGTGTGTTTCGTCGTGAATTGCCCCCGTCTCAGCAGACGGACCGCCGGGCCGTTGAACTGTACCGACGTAGATAACAGCCACAGCGTATTGGTTTTTTGTTTTTGTTTTTGTTTTTTTTTTTGTTTTATGTGATACGCACCGTACGCGATATTATAAATAACAATATTATCGCGTCACGGGTTTTCGATTTTTACCGACCGTTTTTTTAGGTTAGATTTGTAGGCCTATATCATTACCGCTGCCGACAGGCGTACACACAGTCACCAAAAATAAACGTTTCGCGGGGCGAAAGTGTCGTTCGGTCTTTTCACAGCTTACTCCGTTGTAAGCGAACCATAGCCGGTGCGTTTCTGATCCGTATTTACTATCGGGTCTTTGTCGACCGCACACCCGGGTTTTGGATCGGTCGCCGGAGCGAAGCGATGGAAATAGTAAATTCTGCAGCCGCCAATTAATCTACTCGAAATTCGAATTCGCGCGCGTTTTCGATTCTAAATTCCGCACGTATTGGTTTCATTACGACGTCCGATTATTTTTTTAATTTTTATTTTCTGCCTGTGAACAAGTGATCCGGTAGAAATCTTGTCCCAAACACAAAACGACAATAGCGCTTTATTGAAAGACAATCGTTTCTAATCGGTGTACATATGAAAGACCAATTTTCGATATTTCTTGTCGTTAATTTTTTTTTTTTTTTTTTGAAAACCCAAGAAAAACGTGAAAATTTACGGAAATAACGGTTGCGTTACTTTTAATTTTGTTTTTCAGTTGTAATTCGGTCAAAAATAACCGAGGAGACCCGAATTTATCAGAGAATACTCATTCTGGCAAGATTTTCGATATTTTTTTTAGGGTTTTTTAGATACTGATATTGGATATTTTTCAGTTTTTAGTATTTATATGTGAAAAATCGTTTTGTACGGGCAGAAATATTTGAACATCGTGTTGGAAGTTTATCATGGAAAAAATTTCGAGCGTAAGGAGTCATTTTTCTTGAGCATTTAAAGTTCGAATTTCGACGAAATTGTCGATATCTTTTTAAGTGGGATAAGCGTGTGCGATTAATTCTAAAAATTAAAACATCGAGAAAAACCCACTTCAGACCACCCGACCAGCCAATCTATGTTGTTCTCGTCTTTATTGTTGATAACGGTCAAATTCAATACATTAAAACGACGAAACTAACAGCACAACGCTGTTGTCCCTGTCCGTCGTGTATCGCGTCGTCTATAATACGAGTTTTTTCGGCAATTCGCGCCCGGTTGCATATTATTACACGACGGTGAAAGATTTCCGGCGAAACGACACACTTTAAAAAAAAAAATCAAGCGGAGAAAAACCGCATCGTCCCCTGTCCGTTTTTGGTCTTGTCCACGGGCGGCGTACGCGCGAAAAACGTGTACGGGAAAAAACAAAAAAAAAAAAAATAATAAAAACAAAACCGCCCGATATCGAAATATTATAATATTATGTCGTCGCGTACCCGTAAATACTATTGTTGTTTTTCGTCTCCGTTCGCGTGTTCACGCGTGCCCACGAAATTAGTGCCGCCCCGCGCGTGTTTACACGCGCCAGTACGTTTTCGTCCGGTAATCCTCTGCACGAATTCTACGTTACACGCGGTATACGGTTACGCGGCGGTCGCCACACACGAATTTTTCACTAATAATATCACGTCGGTCGGTTTTCTACGATTGGTGGTCGGTCGTGCGGCCGGACGGCTTCGAAACGACGCAAAGGGCGATGGGAGATGGGCCGACTCTTGGAAAAAAAATAATAATAACAATATAATCCGTGGCCGTGTCACCGGAAGGTCAATAATGAATACTTGCGCGTCGTACGCGGCCGCGTGATATTTCGGATACGGGTGCCCGCCATATGCGCCCGAATACGTTTTCGATTACACGTAATTATCTTTAATAATAAAATATTTCTTTGCGTTTTTTTTTTTTCCTCCTCCTCCTCTCTATTCTCTACTGCGCGTACTACGGGCGCGCGCGCGCACGATAATCGTCCGGTGAACAATAATAATTGTATGCCCAGCGGTAACATTCACGTGTGCATTGTGACGGTCGCCGCACGGCACACGCGAATCCCACGGGCCGACGCACCTGTTTGCGTGCGTTTCCCGAGTGGGTACCTGCCGATGTATTATTATTATAAACCATCGCCGTCCCGTTTGTTCGTTACGCGTCTTCACACACACGACGAGAAGGGAGGGAAAAGTTAATATCAGAAACGTATTATTAATTTAATTTTTTTTTTTCTTTTTCGATAAGTAAAAAACTCGTTCTCGGACGATAATTACGATATGTCGATATCATCGACGTTTGCTAACTCGGATAAAATATATAAAAAAAAAAAAAAAAGAAAAGAAAAAATTTACAGGATATACCAGCTATTCAGCGGCAGAGACGTAGGGACGGACGTGATGTGGCCGCGGGCGTCACATTTCCAGGGGGCGTCGTAATCATTTATGACACGGTAAAATAACAGCTTTTTTTTTTATAAATACCAATTACATCCCGCAGTTTACGCTAGCTTAGTGGGACCTAAAATGTTGACAATCAAGTGTGCGACTCGACATTTCAGTGTGCTGTGCTAAAATGTGTACCAATGAAATGGCGCTAAAAGAACAGTGTCCCAGGACCCTAAAAATAATAAATACGTCTTTGCGGGGCCCTTTATCAGAGGCGGTGCATCTATGCACTGGCACAGAACCTCGCGCTTTTAGGAGCCCCGCGTCGAGTCGCCATCATAGCTCGTCATTTCACATTCCTATAGTCATTTGGGTACGAAAAAGAATATTGTTTGAAAACGTTTATCTACACTTGGTACATTATAGTAGGTAGTCGATAAAGGAAAAGTGCTTATTGAGGCTCCGCAAAATTGACTGCGCGGTGCTCGATTTTCCTGAGCCTGTCCAGCCTATCAATGGTGCCACAAGATTCCGTCATTAAAAAGACGTTGTCCGCCGGAGTACTATTTTAGATTATAATCATTTTCCCCGAATTCAGATATTGAGCGGAAAGCCGACTTAATACAAGGCTAAAAGTTAGACTGAGGTAAATCCCTATTTTGGGCCCTCCTCCTAACGACACCATTTATATTTTATCACATCGCAATAATATGATAAAGTAAAAAATTAACAACGATCGTAGGTAAGTACGCGGTTTTTTTTTTCTGAGCTGATCCGGTAGACAACTTTGACCATAAAATTGGTTTCGATGGAAAATTACATAGGAGCTTTTTTTTAGAATCTTTATTTTTTAATTTAAGTGGTGCATTAAGGTATTTAATTTGTCGACGTTGTCCGTGTTCTGTGGGTTATTTTTTTTTTTTCTTGTACTGTCAGTATAAGAAATATTCAATATTAAGATTTTCACCGGGTACACGAATTACTACTTTCTAGACGTACTATGATTTCCGAGATATTTCGACTCTTTCCTTTAATTATGTATAGCTATTTGAAATGTTCGCATAGTTTCTGACAAAACGGATCCAGGCAAATTGGACATGCTAGTGTTGTCGTAAGGGACGGCAATTTGTTTGTGAACATCGATGTATCAATGTATTCCTTTCAAACCATTGAACAATCGAAAGTTTAAATAAAAATCGATTTATTTAGTAAAATATTAATGATTTTAGAAAACATCGTTGATTTGAAATGTAGAGGAAATAATTGCTCTTTGCCACGGGCACATTAAAGAGACATTCAGTGCTTATTACTCAACATACAAACCTATTCAGCCTCCAACAATCATAGTTCGTCGTATGTAAGAATACTCGTGAACATCGAAATTACATCGAAGATAAGTAAACATCGAAATTTATAAATCGGTAAAGCTTTAAAATCGATGTTTCAATAGTATCGATGTTTTATTGTCATCCCTGGTTGCCGTACACGAAACTGTAGATTGCAGTTAAACGAACACGGTGATGGAGTTATAATAGTAAATTAGTCGGCTATTTCGGGGATATTCTCGCGGGAGTGTCGAAAACGGTCTACGAATAGAGTAGGGAATAATAATATATACTGCGGCGACAAACGGGTAAGATTTTAAGACCTTCCGTTGATCTGGGTAGGTACACGTGGTAATTTTCGAGCTATACGCGGAATTCGGTCTGAACAGTTTGGTTCGGACCAACGGATAGGTTAAGTTCTTCCGTTTCCCCACTACTTAATCTGATCACATTAAACCCGTGGTAGATATTCATGGACTAGTTATAAATTAATTTTACGTTATAGAACATAGACCTATATAGGACATTAACTTCCACGGAACAGCATCAAGTTCGGACCCACAAATAGGATATGTTTTGTAAAACTCCGCAAAACCGTACTCGAAATTACCTTTCGACTGGGACCCCCTCCCCTCGCATATGGCCAGCAAATATGCGAATCGGAACGTTTTTTTTTGTTTTTATGCTAATTTACCTCTTTTTCAAGTTGTATATTTTATGCGTCTGATAGAGAGCTGAATGCGTTCGATTGAGTTTATTTGTTTATGTACAGTTAAGTGGTATTTTTCTTAGTCTTAGTCTTACTGTAGCGGTATGGCTAGTTATAGTTTTTAGGTGATCGTAACCGGACGTCGCCAACTTTTCTGCCACTGTGTATCCGTTGCTGTAACGATCGCGTCTCTTATTGAGGGTATTCCTATTGTGTTTTTCATTACTGTGTTACGTACGAACACAGTCCACTTTCTGCGATCGTCCCTGGCGTATGATTTGCTTGCGCCGGCTCGAGCTCCTTCCAGTATGTTCCGGATATGTCCGCTGCCCGGGACGGCGTACCATATTGCAGCAATTTTGGTCTTATATACATAACCGTTACAAATGTTTGATTTTTAAATTACTTACAGCTTAAAACTACTAGGCCCGACCACCGGCTACGCCACTGTTTTCATCCCAATCAAACTTAACAACGAAATATCGCGTCAACGGGCGGACGAAAATCGAACATTTCAACACCAAAATTAATTTTAACCAGTACTCCGTCCGTATTGATGGAATTTTCCATATGTGATTTGTCGTTTCGGATGTAGACGGTCGTTTCAATGATAACGGCGAAAACAATGGCGATCAGAAAGAAAAAAACAAACACATTTATGTAACGTTTCAGTGCCGTTGGTTTGCGAAATGTTCAACGGGAAACGTCAACACCCCCGGAAACGCCGAGTGCCGTCTGGAGACGTCCGGATCGCCCGGCACACGGTCGCGCGCGCCGCGGAACGCTTGGTCGGCCCGCGACGCGACGACGACAACTCCGTGTTGTACCGAATCGGCGGTTTTCAGAATCGCCCGTCGTCCGTCGGATTCGCGCAAACGGGTAGGCACGCGGACGCGGTGGGCGCGCAGGTAGTCGTTCCGCCGCCGTCAAACGACGACAAACCCGAGAGCGCGGAGAGAGGGGCAGATGACCGTACGGTTTTCACTCGCGCGCATAATACGCGCGGCCGACGGTGGCCGAATGTCAAAGTCGGCAGTCGAGGTCGGACGCATTAATTTCGAACGTTGAAGTCTACACGCGACGCGGTACATTATAATATTGTTATTGCGGCCGGGTAGCCCTGTCCGCCGGGGACGCTCTAATAGTAATATAAATAATAATGCGCGTGATAATGTTTTATTCATTTTTTTTTTTTCTCTTTGTCGGGTATGTAAAAATTTTAATCCTCGGCCGGTTTCGCCGCCGCGGCAGCCGTCCGATATTTATATAAAACGTGTGTAATTAACCGTTTTGTTCGCGTCGCGGAATAATATTATCGTAACAATCTTAAACGTCACGTTCGTTGCATTTATAATATTATTATTAAAAATCCGGTCAACGGTCTTGGGATTTTGGCCGATCGAAATTCAAACTCCCACGCTCGTTTTGAAGTCGAGACGAGACTCTGGACACGCTCGGGGTCCTGCAACGAATTCGCAACGGACTGAAAATGTTCACGCCCCTGAAAGTTCTACAACGTGCAGCGCTTGTCATGTCGATTCTAGAGTTGCGCGACGTTATCCGGGACTCGCGTGCAGACTGCTTGGGCGCAACGCGAATTTTTCAACTGGTGCTGCTGCTGATTGTCCGTCGAAAATTGACCACTGACCACCCGGATAACATGATCCGGTACAGAATACTATGGGTTTACAGTCCCCTGACCGATAGGCGAATAATCGTTAACCGGTTGTTCCCGGGGAGGCTCATCTGCGGAGCAGTCGGCTGTCCTGCGTTACTCAGCCGAGTTTGGTTTAGAACGCCTTACTTTCGGTCTCCGTTGAACACTGCACCACTAACCAGAGCCGGACTAATTTTACAAAAAAAAGTGTATTTTTTCAATAATATGTCAATTGATAATTATTAGTTGCAAAACATGTTAGGAAAACATTTTCCCTCAAAAAGCAAATGTTCATTACACAGTTAATTTACCGAAAATTACAATTTAATTTAAACAAGGAGTAATTTAAAATAATATTTTTTTAGATTTGCTTGATGTAAAAGTATCACGTAAAACGTCATCAAATGAGAGTTTTTTTTCGTATGCCATTTTCAATCGACATAATTGTCAATGCGTTCAACCCATCTTTAATCCGTGTAGATCCTAATCGATTTTTAATTAAAGCCAATTTTGAAAATTCTGTTCCGCTTCACAATTTGTCTACGGTATTGCCAGGTATATTCTCAATGCAATATACACACTTGGATAAATACCGATAAGATTTCGTCCGTAAAGAAGTGTTGCTATAGCACCACAATTGTCAATATCTGAAGAAACTGTTTTGATATAATAATAGAAATGGAATGTTCTGTTTTCAAGTTATCATCGAGATCGTTATGGTAAATAGTGAATATAGTTATTTAATGAACCAATGTCTGTTTCGTTGTCAGTTTTAAAGTTAACTAAGAATTTGAATCGAGAAAAAAAAAATATCGTAAGAATTTAGTCTTCTGTCAAGTTCATAAATAAAGCCCATGATATGTTTTTGGGGGCCATTGGCTATATAGCCCGCTTAACCCCAACCCCCTAAATCCGGCTGTACCGCTAACTATTCTTGCATAGCCAACGAAGACCCGTCATTTTTTGTTTAATAATTATGTATTTTGTTACGCGTGTAAACTTAACACGTCTTATTTGTATGCGGCTAATTTGTACTCGGGCCGCGGACCGTTTAATAAAATAAATAAAAATACTGTCGGTTTTTTTTTTTTTTTTTTTTTTTTTTTTTTTATTCTTAGTTATCCGAGAAAACAAGAACTGCGCAAACCTATAATAAGCATTCAAAGTTATTACTCTGACCGATCGGTTTTCTTCTTCTTTTTTTTTTTTTTTTATAAATAATTATGGTGTTTTTTTCCCCCGAGAACAAAAGTAACATTATGCACGTATCGGTTAATTGACCGGATAATTATTTTTACTCGCGTCGTACTTACGACCAACAGTACACGTAATTATAATATATTTATTAAATATAATATTGCGCAGGCGAAACATTAAAAACCGGACATACTTCGCGCCGCGGGCAGGCCACCTTATTGTGGGTTGTAGTTGCGGAGTACGGACCATGCACGATGTATACTTACGGCGATTCGTTTTATATACCGTGAGCAACGATCCGTCATTGCAATCGAAAACCTACGCCGAGCGGACTTGCGCGGGGCTCGGCAAACCGGGTAGGATTATCGATATTTTATACCCTTGTACGGGTTTAGCTAAAAACAAAGTAATCCAGAAATAAAACCAACGTATCGGCGGGATTTGTTGTTAGTTTATTTCCTTGTCTTTTCGGGTATGACGTGAGCGATTCGGGCTGTATTTTACTAATCGAAAACATGTTATCCCGAGTGATAAAAATACGTAATTATACGATTGATAAAACAAAGTCACGGTAACGATTGTACTTCTACAAACTGCTCATTCGTAATCGGATAAGTTTAATCAGCTTGTGTATTCTGTTGTAATGGGCTGCAATACTATTGGTTTAGTGAACACATTATAGATAGTTATTTAAAATCGGTCACTTAATTGATGAGCCTGGAAATGGACCGCTTTCTGTCGTGTTCAAAAAACTCGATTCTGAAATTTTTTTTTTTACCCAGTCGTTTTTCGAACATAATTATTTAACACCAGTATTATGCTTAACCCTTTCACTACCATTGACGCATATAGGTATGCGTTCGATGACAAAATATAAATTGACAGACCATTGACGCGTATAATATATGTGCGTTCACACATGTACATTAAAACCCGTAAATACCTATGTTAAAATCCGATAACCTCACAGTAAAAGCGTAATACGGCCGATCTATATCGTAATTCCATAGACGAATTGAATTTGGATAAAAAAAAATCTACATTAATAAAAATCGAAATATCATTCAAAAATGTAAAATAAAAATGAAAAATATTACTCGAGCTGTCGGTGCGGGTACAATAGTTTTAAAGTGCCTAGCCAGTGAAACGGTTTTATTCGTTTGAAAATACGTATAGGCGCAGCCGTTCCGATATTGAAACGCGTATCGAAAAGACGTGACGATCAAGACGAACGGTATTATCGATATTGTGTAACGCAGTGTCTGCGAAAAGTAACCCGAAATTAAATTTACCCGAAATCTCCGTGCCCATAGATACGTAACCGCCGTCGACCGTCGATAAAAAAAAATGTACATGTAATATGATAAAAAAATACTACATACAACTGAAATACTCTTACGACGATATAGCATTGGGGCGGCGCTGCCTCGGGGATTTAGGGACTTGCCCGTATAGTTATCACTTGTACCTACACAATACGTAATTCGGTTACACGCGCGCGTAACTTAATCGAATATTTTACTTGTACTTTGCGAGCTCGGGGGGG
>CABPRJ010001923.1:519642-551782 GCA_902439185.1 Cinara cedri
TCCTTTTTTTTTTTTTTTTTTTTTTTGGAAAACTTATCGAACGTAATAGTACTCGTGCGTACATTCTTTCGACAACGGCGGCGGCCATATTGATTATGTTCTTTTTATTCGGTTAGGTCAGGCTGGGATGGTCATTTTTTAAATTTGTTTTGTAAATTTACTCGGAACGATGGAAAAGTGGTGTGGTAGTTTACTAAATATCAATTGCGTTTATTTTCGGTTCACGGAGTTGAAATAAACTTTTCGAATTTTTTTTTTTTTGCATATAACTTCGGTATAGTTTGTTAATAATACACAATCATATTTGTAGGAACAATTATGTAATACATATAGAGATAACGAGCGATAAAGATGACTCGATATAAAAAAAAAAGGATGGCAGTTTATATTGCTATTAACACTTATTTTCCTTCTCATTTTTACAGACTTAAGGTTGTCGGTGATTTTTATTTTAAAATAAAACGCAGGTTTTATAAAAAATTGTTTGTTTTGCCAGATTAATTTATTAATGTTTTGGAAGACATTCAGAAGGTGGTCTCCGGTCGTTTAAGTAACACCTACTAATTTATTATAATTAATATAAAAAAAAAAAAAAAAAAAAATAAAATAACCGTGTGTCAATTTGATTTAATTCCATGCTAATGTACCGAATGTACTTGTGTAAAAATGCATAAGAAAGCGTTTTGACAAAATCAACTGGCAGGATCATCTTGTGTTCAATTTGGCTTAGTACAACAGACGTCGCCATTTTCCTGCGAATTTCTGGCAGAAGGGTGTGTCGCGTCTGCGTGCAGCTTTTGAACGTGCCTGCAGTGATAATTTTTATAGCTTGGTTTTTCGAAATTAATTTTCAGAGTGGGATCGCGTTTTTTACTGTGTACACGTTCGTTCTTTGACAATGTTAACGATATATACCACATGAAATATTTATAAATACGAAAATTCGTATTGTCACTCATATGGGTCGCGAATTCGTGACTATAACTGCAGTACTGCAGTTTGCGTGTCCACAATCGTATGACTGATATAGTCACACACTAACAAGGTGAGCCAAAAGACAAATTTTTATTTTGCAAGCGTACCTTTATGTTTTATTTACACAGGCGTAACAACACTATCGAGTTTTATCTCAAGGAAAAAATACAAAATTTCGGTTTACGAGCAACGGTTTCAGAGGAATAACGCGATTGTATGTATTTTATTTTATTTTTTTCACGGTTTAAATTACCGCCGGACAAAAAATGACACGAAGATAAATTATCAGAATAAGGAACAAATAATATCCAATATTATGTGATAAGGAGGAAATAAATATTGACAAATTTATTAGACTAAAAACGCGAAAGAATTGTACAAACAAATATTCGTCAAGGGTTATTTCAGGTTAACGATTTTTCAACATTTATTTTTTTTTTTTTTTTTTTTTTGGACTACACTAACCTATACCTAAAAAAATATGGCGAAAATACTTATTGCGGTGGCGTTTTAAAACGTCATATTTTTTGTATACTCGCTTAAAATGTACTTGATATCGAATAAAATTGATTATGGCTTTCGCCCTTTTCATAGAACCGTTTGAGAACCAATATTTTTAACAGTTTTCCACAAACACGTAGTAGCCTTTGGTTTTAAAACAACAGTACTAGCCTACCCTAATTTTCAAACCAGATTTGATTGAAAAGATAGTTTTCTTTTTGATAGGCATTATAACACTAATACTGTATGTATGTACCGTTTATTTATGAGTTGTATTAGTTTAAAATTTAGAATGAATCAAACCGGGAAGGGTAAAAAATTTCAAATCCAATTTTCTCTTTTATGACAATATTCTTTCCTACTCCTTCGGTCTAAACTGAAAATAGTCGGATAATGGTTGAAAAAAAAACCGTCAATTAATAAGTTAATGGCGTTTGTGCGTAATATTTTATTATAAAAATTCGCGGGTAAACATTGCGATCCGTTTTTTTTTTTTTAATTAAAACAGACGGACGTTGCAGTTATTGTGGATGTGATTAAATTTCGGTATAAACACATACACACACACACACACACACACACACATGCGAGATTCGTATTTTATAGTTTTCGAGCGAGAATACCAATCCGGTTTATATATCATCGTATCGTATTGTTTATAGTGATACGTGTGTGTGTGTAGCTGTTTATTTTTATTTTTTGCCATTGTCTCGTGATGAATTAAAAAAAAAAAAAAAAACCGAGAATTCAGTCAACGACAAATATCGCAATGACAGATTATCGTTTCGGTTTTAGCCCCGCTGTGTATTAATAATATTATGGATTTTTAGCTAACGTCGAATTGAGCCCCAGACTAATTTCGCGGACGTTTGATTGTGTCCGGTGTATTTTCAGTAACTAACTGATGTCGGAGATAAGATGGTATGAGAAAACGGTGAACAAATTAGCGACGTGATATTAATCGGATTATTCGAAAATCCTGAGATTCTAATGTCGCCGTTAAAAAAAAAAATCACCGGTTTAACGCTCTGAACCGCGGTTAAAAAAAAATTGTTGTACGAGATGACGTGACAACAATAATTATTGGCGTCTGATAATCGCGTTGTTAAATTATTATTGAAAAAAAAAAAGCCTTAGTTCTAAAACGGTAAAGAGTAAAACAAAAAAGCACATCAGCTAATCGAAGGGGCCCACGATTCGTAATGCCCGAAACGTTGGCCGCCGTTGCTTTATGTTGTGATTGTTAATTATTAATTCGTACTTTACATGGTTACATAAGTGTACACAATTTGCTCTTCAAATAATCGGAACTAATCGGACACCGTTCGTGTAAATCACTTATATATTATCATACAAAATCTCAAACGTGCAATACAAAAAGTAAAAAGATAATAAATTATTATTTGACGACATGAGTTGACGGTAGGACCATAAATTTATTTTTTAAATTATTTTTTATTACCTATTTCTGGAAATAATCATTATTTACACCCCACAGAAATAATAAGTAAGGGGACAGTGAAAAAAAAAAGTAGAGGAGAACACCCGTCACGTCTTCCTCCGTAATTTTAAGCACTGTACATTTTTTTAAGTATCGATATTACTCGTAGAATTTAATATTGATAGTTTAAAATGATATTTGAAAGAAAAAACACCGATATGTGATACTTCTTGTGTATATTTGGTATTTCGTTTCGAATTTGCCACGGATAGAGCAAATATTTATTCTTTATTATAGACGTTATCTTTGAAAAATTTGAAATATGTTATTATTTCAATAAAATAAAGTTATTTAGCTAATAGGCTATAATTACCCTGCATTTTTGACTTTGGATTCCAAATGTCCGGATATCCGAACTACAGCCTATCCGATTTTTCACACTACCAGAAAAAAAAAATACATATTCGAGTAACAGTTACGAAACGAAAAGAACGATTTTTACCGGTTGATGGACCACCGGAGTATTGAAGTTAACCGTCCGACAGATTTGAAATCCATTTCGTTTGAAACTCAAACGAAAATAAATCAAATGTCTAAAATCGCTTTTAAAAAATAAATTCACCCCGTCTGACGCTTTAAACCGCCGTCGAAAAAAAAAAAAATTCGATACGTGATAGCAATAAGCTCATCGGCCGATCAATGTCGCGTAGTGCCCGGAAGCGGTCGGTCACCACCGGTGTGTGCGTGTACAACGTGCATGCGTTTTTCGCGAGACTATTCAGGCGATCTCCTCGCGGTGTATCCCGAGTCTCGTGTATAGTCGACGGAGACCGAAAGGACGCTCGTCTCGAAACAACCCGAAAATATTCGTTGGATTTAAACGATCCGACGTCGCCGGGAACTTTACGCGGCGGTCAACGCGACTTTTATCGGAAAACAAATCCGTACGCGCAGAGCCCGCATTAGGGGAAGGCTGTTGGACCCGGATTATAGGGAACCCGGCTATTTTGGGGGCCCGCGGGCCTGTTAAATGAATTTATAATTTATGAAATTTTAATCGGAATACATGTTTTTTTATTAAATAATAAGTTGCGGGTCAACCGTCGATTACCCTAGAATCGGGGGGGTGGATCTTTCGTGTCGCTTGTAATCGATTGTGCCCGAACGATTGTCGATTTGAATGATTAGAATTGTAATACCTAGCGCGCTAGCCTCCTTTTTTTTTTCTATTTTCATTTAAATAATATTGCGATAAATAAAATGAAAAACACATTATTATTATCATCATCAAAGTGCTTATGATTCTTGATGGTTTTTCGTAATTTACGGTAAATTCTATTATTGGAAGTTTTCTAAAGGGCCCGGACAAACGTTCAGTGCGGGAGTCCGGAATTCGTCGTGCGGGCCCTGCGTATGCGTAAAACGTTACGTATTTAAACGCACGGCAGACTGTGTACCAGGACGGTCCGATGATCCGACGCGGTACCCTGTTGACGACTTTTCGCCATCCCGGTCCCGAGGGATCGATAAAACGTCGTACGACCACCGGAGGGACCGTGTGTGCACGTCATTCGCCGTGTACGCCCGACGATTTCAAACCACTGTTTTCGCTTACCGCGGATTCGGTGACAATTACTTTCGCTTACCGCGATCCGGCGATTTTCTCGGATGATGTCAAGTGTTAAATTCGACATCTGTAAGTTTCCCTCCGTCTTGTCGTCATTACAGGGATTGTTTAAACTTCATTTTATTTTCAAACTATTTACTCCTCGTACAAACCGTGACCCTATATTCAACACGGATACGAAAGAAAAGAAAAAACAACAATTTTTCGAACAACGTCGATGTACACGTATTATACTTATACCATACGTTCGATAGGTTTTGGGTCACCGGTTTTTTTTAAGTTATTCAGCGGAGCGTTTTAAAAAAATGTATATGTTGGTACCGATAGCGGTCTGATTGAATCCACACTGTTATTACAATGAAGTAAAGTTTGTGCGTTTGTGAGGCCGTAGGGGGTAATCTCTGGATCTACTGAACCGATTTTGAAAACTCTTTTATCAATAGAAAACCAAATTATTTGCGAGTGTCATAGGCCATACACCAATCCGAAAAATGAAAAGATTTTTTCGCGATAGTCGGATATGCACGGTAAGTCGGAGACAAAACGGCCGTACGAAAACGTTTCTGACGAACGGTGTCTTAACAATGATAAATATACGATCGGGTTCTAGAGAAAAGTTGCAGAGTTTGATAACGCCTACGAAAAAAGGCGTGCGACACCGTGTGCCTAACTTTTATGTTCAAGTCGCAAAAAGTAGTTTTTTTTATAATAAATAAATAATTCAAATCGTTGTGTCATGTTTATCGGTCATATTAAAATTCTCGCAAACGCGATGTCGTGGATTCTTATCGAAATACGCAAACTTATCGTCTCGAGCGTGTAAAACAAAAGACTTTTCCCGTTTACTCTGCGTATGATCTGGACATGATTCGAACGGTTAAAGAGATAACGCGACATTGGTATGGAACCGCGGCCGTTTCGTGACCTATTTTGCGATATTTCTGTTGAACGGTTGTACGACGCGTCAATCTATTTACGTATACATTTGCTGTTGCTCGTGTATGTATGTTTATATTTAAATATATGTATACGAGCGACATCAAATAATTTAGCTCATAAATAAATACGATTTTTTTATTTTTTTTTTTGTCGATTTGTATTAACCCGGCCACGGGGATGAATAACAAACACCGCGACCGGAGAATTTCGTATACAATATAAGATTTTTGTTTATTCAACGGTTGCCACGGAAAAGAAAATTGTTATAATTGCGTTTAGTCCGCCGTGGGCGAAGGCGGACTGCCCGCTTTCCACCTATTTGTTTTCATTCAATTCAAACACGGCCGAAACAAAAAATGAATACGAGTAAAATAATAACAATACAAATTGGCACGGGCAACGCCGGGCGCGGGACCCTGTAGCATTATCTAATGCTATAGAGCGACAAACAAAGTTATGTTTTTTTTTTTTTTTTAATTTAAATAGATTTCCGTGAGCGTATAAAAATCAATAATTGTGTACCCGACAAATGGCGTCAAAGAAAACAATGTCGTCCTTTGGAAAGATCCTCCGATAACCTTTTTTTTTTTAGTCATTTTTTCACTGTATAACTGATGTTATATTGTACTTGAAGAATTTTTTTTTTTCGAAAAGTTTTTTTTTTTTTTGTTCTTAATTTATCAAGAACAATTTCATTTTGAGTATCTCGGTGATTTTAATTTAAATGTAAACTTCATAGTACGATTAAAAAAAAAACGATTTAAAAAAAAAATAATTAATACACAGAACCTTATTATTCTTATGTGCCAATGTGTGTACGGCACACATTCTGTACGAAAAGTACAATTTGTAAAGACCGTATTGAACGATAAAATATTCAATAAAAATTGAAAAAAAAACCAAAATAAATTTCGTCCGGATCATGATAAAAAAAAAAAATTCCACTTCATACGATTGGTGGCACGGTGGGCCACTGTTGTGAGTAGTAGTCAGGTATAGGGGAAATTTAATGTATATCCGTATGCAAGGATTAACTATTAACTATTAACGATCGCTAACGAAAAACGATTTTGAGCGGATTCGGTTAGGCGTGTTTTAAAAGACCGTAATATTTGAAAATAATACATTTTTTCACCGATTTTTCCTACGTTTTTTTCGGCTTTTCCATTTATTACGAAAACCCTTGGTAAAAATCAAAAAACAACCTAAACATTTCTGGTAGAATAGTGTCGGGGAAAAAAAAAATCATAAAAACAGACATCGTTGTAAAACCAATACGGTCCGCTCAGAATCTAAAATGGCACCGAGTCGGTAAAATACCGAGTGTCGTCGCGGCCACGGACGAGGTAAACTGCACAGTTTAACTGTTGTGCACGCACCTATATTGTCGTATACTTACGAAAAGAAAATATTCTGCTATAAGGGGGTTAAAAAAAAAAAAAAAAAAAAAAAAAAAATAAGAAAAATTCTCTCGGCCGTGAGATTTACATCTGCGCGGAAGTAGGTCAAGACACCGTGCGCCGGGGACTTTTTTTTATTTACCCTACACAATCTTTGATGTTGTTTATATTCTTACGTCATAATATACACGCATAGCTGAAGTAGGTATTCTTATATACTCCCCCGGTGTGTGTGTGTGCGCGCGCCCGCATTATTAAAAACGTAATAAACACACGCGACGTTTTCGACAAAAAAAAAAAAAATCTCGCGTCCGATATACCTACTTGCAGAGTATACGACATTGTACGACGTTATACTTGCAAACGAAAATGCCGTCGTAGTTTTGCTCGTATAAAATATAATACGTCGCGGGCGCCGTGTTTATAAGACGTCTATAAACCCGCGTATATCCGTTCGTTATTCGAACGAGGGATGGGGTTTTTTTTTTTTTTTTTTTTTCTTAGTGGCCGTCGGTGCCGGAAAAATCTCGTACGCGCCTTGACACGCCGTCGTCGCGGACAGTAGGAAAATAACACACGACCGACTGAAAAACAGAATTTAACGTCGAGACGGCGAATATTTTTTGATTTTTTTTTTTTTTCCATTTCAACCGTCATGCACTCACAGCTATTGCACGCGGTTACGTTCAGATGTTCTTTTTATTGGTCCGACGTGAATCCTACGTCGCCGTCATTTGCGTTGTTTTGTACCCCGCGTCAGTGTACGCGCGGGACTAACAAACGAAATTATCATTTTTTTCCTATTTATTTTCAACGGAATAGTGATCCGTATTCTATTCGATTCTGAGCGTTTTGCCGGGGGGCGTTTTCATTTTTCTCGGAAAACCTTTTTTTTTTTTTTTTTATTTGTTTTCGGCTGTAGTAAATATCCTCCGATTCGTTCGCGCCGCGTATACCTAAAGAGGTTTTCACCCCGGTTTTTCGGCGTACACATTCCCGACATATTTTGTTTTAGACTCGCGATGTAATTAAAAACGTGTAACTAGGGTGTATTTCTGCCGTACAGCAGCAATTAATAAAACGACGACGAACACCTAAACGTAATTGCTAGTCGACAGGGTCGGGTACCGGTGTACTCGCACTGTCACAAACACGACGGGACGGGATCGGTTTTTTTTTTTCCCCGTTCGACCGACAAGGGCGGAAACGAAAATCGCAAAATATAACGTCGGATATTCCGCGGTGTCGCTTCGGGACGGTCTCCGCCGCGTTCGTGTCGGGACGCGACGCCGCGACGGACCTGCGGTGCGTGTTACGCGGGGCGCTACGCGTCGCACGGTCGGCGAGACGGCGAAAACGTTTACACGGATTCTCGTTTTTCTGCCGTCGCGGACGAACGGCGGCCCCAAGTCCAAACGCGGCCGACGGTCCGCGGTTCACGAATCGTGCGCAAGAGCCGTTTTAGCGATTTTCGTCGGACGCGGGTCGCTCATGCGGGCCGGCGGACACCGGAACGAACGGCGAATTCAGCGGCGAACGCGAACGACGTTCCCGACCACCCGCAGATGGCGTGATGCCGCGAAAACCGACAGCGGCGCGCGACACACCGTGTTTTCGACGGTCTCTCTATTCGGCTACCCGCCCCGGGGACGTGTGACGTGACCGCGCCGGACGAACGCGTCGGTTTCGCGAACGCGCGGACCGTTTCGCGCGCGCGTGCACGGTCCGGGCCGTTCGGGGAGCGGCGGACCACGAGCGGCGAACGGCAACGCGCGGAGACCGTGTAAACGCGGCGGCGCCCGTGTACGCCCGCGCGCAGTTCGGCCGTTTTCCGTTTCGCCGTTCGCCGAAAAGAGCGGCGGGCCCTTTGAACCGCGCGCACACTGCAACGTTTTAATTAAAA
This sequence comes from Cinara cedri, assembly GCA_902439185.1. NCBI lineage: Eukaryota > Metazoa > Arthropoda > Insecta > Hemiptera > Aphididae > Cinara > Cinara cedri. Next base: position 528,429 of record CABPRJ010001923.1, read on the forward strand.
CGCGCGCGACCCAGATACCTGTGCGTAACGCGACCCGCGTTCCCCGCCGACCGCCGCCGCGGGCGCGTGCGCGGGAGCCGGCGGAAAACCAACGTCGTCGTTGTTATACACCTAAACCGCGCCGCGAGGGGAGTAAACGGATTGTTGTTATTTTTTTCCCCCCCCCAACCGTTTTCGAACCCGCGCTCGCCCCCCCCCCCTCGCCTCGCCGGACCGAAAAATCCGCCCGCGGCGAATTCAATTATCCAAACCGAATGCGAAACGCTGCGCGCGCGTCACAATAACAACGGCGACAATAACGCAATAATTAACGACGCACAACACCGTTGTCGTACGCCAAAGCGAACAACCCGTAAACGCGGCCGTAAAAGTCGCTGCGAAACGACGGTCATTACTGTTGTCGTTACCCGGCGCGTCGCGACCGCCCACTTTTACGCATACAGGGTGTCGGAAACGTGTCACACGCGCGGACGGTTCCAATCGCGGACTGTATACGACACGGTGTAATCGTATGTTTGCCTGGCCGCGACGAGCGCGGGGCTTCCGGACTCGTGTGGCCTGAAAATACCAAAAAAAAAAAAAAGGGGAAAAAAACAAAAAAACATAATCGGTTTGGATACGTCGATCGAGTGGTCTGGTGGTGTAAGCAATACGATTGTCGCGGAACAAAGTTTACTACTGTTATGTAGTAATGCGTATTACGGCGGCGGATACGGTCGCCGGGAAATCGGGACAGGCCCGCGTGGCCCCCCATTCGATCGAAACCGTCGGTGTTGTCGTACAACACACAAACACACGTCGCATAGGTCGCATAGGTACTGTACGATTTTTCTTCGGTGCGCGGTCGAGACCGAAACGTGAAATTCGACAAGCCGACATTTGCAAACGGGCCCGCCGTGGTCGGAAGCGCAACTTTAGGCGGACACGATTTTTTTTTTCGTACGTAATTAAATATTAAATATGTTTTTCAAAAAAAAAAAAAAAATTACGACTCAATTTTCTGAATCAGATTCTACGGCACTATTGCCGTCCAATTATTCGACGAGTGACCGAACATCGTCGTCCATACGCTGTAGTGTTTTTGTTTTTTAGTACTTTGAGGCTGGACGTGTACGAAGCGGATGATGCACGATCGACGTTTCAATCGAATCCCCATTCTGTACTGCTCTGTTCATTTTATGCACGTGTGACGGATAACTGGTCTGTGCGTGATACAATTGTGTAGGTATTATTACTATTTGCGTATTAATATTTTAACGGTTACGCCTAAACCTAAGTGAATTAATACGTAAACCGACCGACGAGTAAAGGGGCAGAACGCGCGACACCCGAGCCGCGCGTTAGTATTTTGTGTATTGAAGCTGGCCTTTGATAATACCACGGGCATAACGAGACGGAAAGTTGTGGATGTTTTTCGAAATTAACCGCGCTAATTGGTGTGAGAGCGCGGGACGCGTTTGCGAAAAAGTTCAAATGCGCGTTCGCGCGGCTAAAGCGATAACAGATTGTTCGCATAATTATTGCGCGAACAATGTCGTTGTTTTACCCCGCGGATTTTCGTTTCCCGGAAGTCAACTTCAGGTACTTACTTGATGGTGTTAATACACGAAGGATACGCAATTGGATGCGAACAAAAGTTATACATTCGAAAAGCTGACAAGTTGCACGATAACGCGCGCCTATTTATCATCGATCGTTTTCGATCGTTTCGGATCCGCAGTCTAAGATATTGGAAAAAAAAAAAATAAGGAACACATTACGTATTCTATTGAAATTCAATATCTATTTATATGTAATATATTGACTAGCACTTACGTGTTCTTCGCGTCATTCCATAATGAAATACAATATAGCATGGTAAATTTTATAAAGATGTCACAGAGGAATCGCATTCACCAATAGAAATCCTACACATTTTATTTATTCTAGTTATCGGGTTCTGACGTGGTTACCGCCGAGTTAAATATCGCGAGGCTATAGAATTTTTTTTTTTTTTTTCCCATTCCGTCCGCCTAATATTGCATTTCCGACCGCTGTTTTCTTGGGCCCTTTGGCTACGCTGCAATCGGATCCCGTACGAATATTTCTATTTGAATAAAAAAAATGCCCATCCTACCGTTGATATTTAATACGTAAAAATAATTGTTTATTTAATTGATAGCCGTGCAGCCCGACGATGCCCGTGACAGAATAAATAAAAGAAAAACTATTATTCTCGGGCAACCCGAAAATACCAATAATAATAATAATAATAATATTTATTTGTTTTTTAAACTTTTTTTTTATTCAGACTCTATCACCAAGTCAACCCATAAAGCAGCAAAACTAGTTCGATTTCCGTACTGAAAATACCTATGGAATCTCTGCGTCACCCCCTTTCCACCATCTAATACGGATGGGTGGGGGAGGGGGATAGAATAGTACCCTGTATGTTATTCCCGAGCTAACACGCAGAGTTCCCGCATAATCCGTTCAGCGATTCGGACGAACAGTGATAACAGACAAAATGTATATATTATAATATCCGCCCAAACAAACTCCACCCGTCAATTACGAAATCCGTAGCGTTTAAAATATTAATAGGATATTGTGCGGATATTATTGTATTGCGTGCCCAACGAATAAAAAAAAAAAAAATAAATAAAAAAACGAACAATACCGTAATGCTTATCCGCAACCGGTCTTTGCTCACGCGTATCGTGACGTACGAACCCCACAGTATCGCCGTCGATTCCGTGACCCAAGCATCGATTTCGGGAGTCTTTCAAACGCCTCATTTAATGGCAAACGATCGCGGCAACAAGTGGCCGTGGAAATCGTAGAAGAGAAGACGGCACGCGGTCGGCGCGTTCGTCTCGCCCGTACAGATTATAATTTCGTTTTTTATACATAAATAGACGCGGACACGGTCGAGGTTTTTTTTCGTTATTATTATTGTGCATCGGAACACGATCGCGTGTCTGTTGTATAGATGCTCACGTCTTGTTGTGCAAGGGGAGCATGCGCCTTCTCCGTCTCACAAACGATCGGTCGTGTAGCGAATTTGCGTTAGGCCGGACCCGGGTATTGTATGTTAGACGCTCCGTATGTTCCCGTGTTAAATGAAATAACGACCTCGGGTCTCTGAAACCGCCGGAGCACCATAAACGAGCGTGTAACATCGGTCGGAAACGTTTCCATAGGATCATAGTTCAGATCGCACGCAAACAAAAATCGATCAGCATGTAGTATCACTTCTATAACGTTCGTTGGTAAGACCGATTTTCTACCGTTACGGTACGGTGTGAATTTATACGTATCAATATCAAACCTAAAGATAGGAACATTTTCTTTTTATTACGTACTTGTACGTCGAGCTCGTATCGACGTTTTAAGAGGTATAAAGATGCGCAAGTAGAAAAAAAAAAAAAAAAACACTGAAAAAACTACGTAAAAACTAGGATGATATTCATTAGTTAAAGTTTGATAATACGTCACTTCGCGCTAATGTCGAATCTAACTGCGCGAAATCGGATCTGCTGAACGCAAATTTGTTGTGCTGCGAGTTTGTTAAACGGAGACTGCGCATATTATGCGGGTATCACGCCGTCTTAATAATAATCGGTTTTGGCTCGCGTGCGTAGTTCCAAGAGAAAAACCATACTTCGCACCGGCGAGCATTAGGCGAAACTCGTGGTTTTTTTTTTTTTTTTGACAATAATTGGCGATTCAAACGGTTTATTTGCCCGCGCGGTCCATAAAATCTATTAATATTACTATTTATCGTTTTATTGGTTTCATTTTTTTTCCTCCGATACTTGCCGCCAAAACCTGTTTTTTTTACGAAAATACGCACTCGCGTGTGTAAATCGCCCGGCAAAGAACGCAAATTAATATTATTACACTCTTATAGTATAATATTATAGTGTGATGTTTTATACCGCGCGGTGCTCCGGCGTTTTTTTTTTCTTTGTTTTGTTCCATTTGTTTCCACTGCCGGTCAAAACTCAAGAGACTATAACAATATTATAAAAAAAAAACAACACAAAAATGCGGACGTGCGCTTGTTTGAAAATAAACGCATTCTAAAGGGAAGCCGATAGCGTACCCAAACATATATTGACCACACCCCACAATTGTTAATCACCGAAATGTCGGCGTTTTAGTTACCCGCGTACGTGCTAAATTGTGTTTTATTATCTTGCAACATACTTTTTCGTTTAGTGAAAATGCTCCGAAACCGTTAACAACGTATCTTAAAACATAATGTGTCTTCCTTTCCATCAGACTTTAAGTGTTTTGTTTGAAAAAAAAATTTAAAAAATCGTATAAACTGTCCGACTGGAATAGGCGCACCGCATTGGTTTAATTTTTATTCAGTTACCTTATAGTAATACCACTAATACTACAATCATACTGTCGTTTACCGAGCTACATTCAGTTTTTAAATTCTGAATGGAGCGAGGAATGTATTGGTTTTACAACGGTGTTTATTTTTTTTTTCTGTGTATAACTTTTCTACCAGAAATTTCGCTCCGATTTTCAAGTGTAGCACTTTATCTGAAAAAAAACCGAACTGGGACGGTACTTTGAAGAAGCCATTTTTTTCATTTACAAAACAGTTGCCATAATAGTTGAAAAAACTCGGGGAAAATCTCTGAAATAGCGGAAAAATGATCTTTCGGATTTTTCTTCGTATACAATATAATATTGTGTACGTCAAATAATACAATCCGGACGAAATCCGCGCCGTTCGGCGTCGGTTCCGGAAAAACTGAAAACGAAATGTTCTTCGAGACGTAGAAAACTTCCTACTGTACAGACGCGAAATCCGCGCGGCGTATACGCCGGAACGCGGTGATTCGCGAGATTTCGGCGGTGTTGCGTCGCGAACGGCCGGGATGGAGGGTACACGCCGTACGCGGTATACCGACTTCAAAGTCCCTTTGAAACGCACCGCAGCCGAGGTCGTGCCGAGGCGCTGCTCGGCGCACGCATTGTCGCCGGAGGTACAATAATAATAATAATAATAATAATAATAATAATAATAATAATAATAACAATAATGATGATGATAACGAAAACGGCATCGATCGGGGAATTCGCAAGACGACGCGTTTCCCTACGGCGTGCCCGCTCGGGTCCGCCGTTTTAAACCCGGCGCGGCGAAATCCGCGCCGCCACGCCGCCGTGCTCCGCGGGCTCGCCGGCACGGAAAGAATTCGCGCGAGCGGAACAAAATAAAACGTATCGCGGCCGTTTCGCGGGGCCGCCGGTGTTCGGTGCCGGCGATGGAATCTCGCGGCGGCGGCGGCGGCGGAATGAAGTCGCTGCCGTAGCGACGGCAGCCGCAGCGGCAGCAGTCTGAGTAAGACAAATGGAAATGATACCCTCTTTTTGTCGCCGGCAGCGTCAGCTCCGCCGTGTGTTATCGGGCGTAAAAACGATTCCGAAGGATTTCGCCTTCCGATCTCCGTCCCTCTCCGGCCACACCAGACGCATACGCTGCACGCGAACGCACATACGTACGTGCGCGCACACACACACACACACACACACGCACACACACGCACACACGCACACACACACACACACACACACACACGGAATCGCGCGCGAGGGAAATCCTTTTCGGGTCGCTAAACATCGAGTGCTGCAAAAGATCTCTGTATATTATAAGAACGGTGGGCATCGTGCGAGACGCGGTATTGTTTTTTTTTTTCTCTGCCGGGAAGAGGGGAAGATATTTGTCAGGCGTTTCTTAAATCGCGTACGTTATTACAAACGAATTACGGCGCGCAGAGTTAATCTAGTGAGTTTTTATTTTATTTTCAAACGATAATCCGACCATTAATTATTGTCAAACGTGTCTGTGATTCTCTATGTTTTTCAAGAAGATTTTATCCGAATACCAGTTTTTTTTTTTTTTTTTAGTACGATGATTTTGTTCAAAAATATTAATATTATAATCCTGTACAATTATTTTGTTATTTTTATTTTTTTATTTTTCGGTCGGTTCTAATTTATTAAACGCGTATATTATTACGTTAATTATATCCGCGTGGAGATTATAGAAGAAAAAAAAAAAAACGTTGACATATATTATAATGATCTAACGGTTCTGTTGTTGTCGAAGAAATCGTCGAAATTCCAAACAAATTCAATTAAAACGACAACGTTTCTATAACCACATCAATTATAATATTATTTTTTTTTTTTTAATGCACTCTGTCGGTTATTTTTTAGAGTGCAGTTGACGATTATAACGGTTACGCCGTCGTCCGGGAGGCAGACGCGCGTAAATCCGTACCGGCTAATGGGTAGGAAACACAATATTGTTTTCGTCGTCTCTTGTACAAAACGCGGAAAGGGAAAAGCGGGACCCGGCGGGACACTCGATTTTCATAATAGGCACGTCTCGATCGACATCCGAATCGTCTTCGCGGCTTTGTCTCGTTTCGAATTTGGCGCACGCTCAATTAGAATTTTCAATTCCACAAAAATACGTTTTTAAATATAATTTTCATGTTTATTTTAATGTTACTAATACCGATACATCGCGAGCCCACGAATAACAGATCCAAAACGATATTGCCTTATTTATCTTTGGCTAGCCCGTATACGGCTTGTATATACAATATAAATCCGACGTGTGTACAGCCTGTGTAAAACGGACAATATGCGTGCAAAGATGTCGGTCGACGGAATTCGATAAAAAAAAAATACCGGGAAACGAACTAAAAAGGAAAACGTTATGGATTATTATTAATTAATTGTTAAATTATTATTATTATTATTATTATTATTATTAAAAAATCCAATAAACGGTTTTAAAAATTAAAAACGTCGAAAAAATGCAAAATAAAAACCGCATAAACGAATTTGTTGTTGTGCAATTCAAATTGTGTACTTACGAAACTACGTTCGGTTAAAAAAAAAAAAAAAAAAATTACACTTTCCTAGAAATTCGCTGCCCTAAATTTATTGTTAGGTATTTGTTTTAAACGTCAAACGTCCCGGCGTACCTGACCGGCGGGGTACACAACGACACCCCGGGCAGGATCACGTTGAAACGACGGTTTATCCCGACCGCATAATTTAACAGCGTAAAATAAAACGTATTTTGTTATTTTAAATCGCACAACATTATTATAACGACTAGACGACGAGCCACCTATATTGTGGTTTTGTATTTTTTTTTTTTTTTTTTTTTTCTTTTTATACACAAAATCGGACGTATGTACCGTTCCGTCTTGGTAAACAACAATAACCATATCTGTGTATACAATGTACAAACAACGAACACCGAGTTTCTTGCGAGTCTTTTTTTTTTTTTCTTTTTATACACAAAATCGGACGTATGTACCGTTCCGTCTTGTTTTGATCATTTTTCGAACGTGTTTTACCCCCGACCGTGGCCGATACACTGTTCCCCTCCCACCCACGTGTTCATAATATGTTTAAAGATAAAAAAATAAACTACTAAGACGGCGACATGATACATTACGGTTTGACGAATTCATTGTAATATATCGAAAGGTGTTGTTAGGTCTGTTTTTTTTAGTTTTGATAGCAAAAATCAAAGATCAAAAATCTATGGACAAAACTGAACGATGGACCGAATCTATTTACGCACTGTTTTATTGGTTTCATTGTACTACACTCTCCTCTGTACGGGGTTTTTCAAATTTTATTTTACAGAAGATTTTACCACGAAACGGGTAGGGAGATAGGTATACTTTTTTTTTTTTTCAAAAATGACCCATAATGCGGATATTTATGGAAATAAACACACTAAAATCATGTAATTCGTCAATTATCGTAAGTATAAGAATAATATCAAAAATTCATATTCATGGAAATAAATATTAATTCGTCCAATCAAAAGTGAATGTAAAAAAAAAATATATACATGTATATATATAATATATTTGACTTGGTTGACTCCTCGCGTCCTCCATATAGGGACATATTACAATTCTCAGCGAGTACAAAATAAAAAATTTTGAAATAACTTTCTAGACACTATATTTAGACCCCACATTGACAGTTTCCAATAAGAGAAGAACAAATTATTTTCCAAAAAAAATTAATTCTGGGTGTGAAAGGGTTATTTTTATTTTTTATATAATATATTAATTATTTTTAACTATGATATTTCTTTTTTTAATGGTTTTATTCATTTTAATAAAATCCTTGGAATTTTTTGTAGTGGATGGCTTTCAAACAGGGTTGAAGTTTCTCATTGTGTTCATTAATTAATTTTTCGTTGTCGTTAAATTGTATTTTGAACACGTTTGAAATGTTTTTCCAGGTTCCTATCTAGGTCGATAGGAATAAAAATTCGTTACCAGAAACCATCCGTAAAATTTACGATCGGAGCAAGATTTAAGATGGAAATATTGTAAATAGACAGAAAAAATAAAGTAATACCAATACACTCACCGCTACGTTCAGAATCTAAAAAACGTCAGCCGATTTACTAAAAACAAGCAATTTAAAGCATTTTTTACGTTCGGTATTTTTCGGACCCTTTTATTCAATTTCGTCTATTGTTTCTACAGAAAATAACGCACTACGGTTAGTAGTCCACGGTCAGGATTGGTAATTTATTTTTATTTTTTTATTTGTTTTATCCGCTGGAGTGATATCGGCCGACAAATTGGAAAATATAACTGCACGTATTTTTTGTATTACGATATCTTATTTTCTCGTTTCGTTTGGCAGACAAACACTACTGCGCAGTATTATAATAGATACGACAGGAGGATTTCGTGATCCAAAGCTGTAGTAGAATTTTCCGCGACGGGTTTGATAAAAAAAATGAATAGTACCCTGTTGCGGTATCCGTTTTTTTTTTTTTTGCTTAGTCGTAATTTCGCTTATAAATTTTATTTGTTGGTGACGAAAAACGTAGGTATTCGACGAATTTTTAAAAATTGATAAAAACTTGAAATATCACTCTCAATAGATGCATTTACAATTAGGATTTAAAAAAAAAACCCGCAACACAGAATCACGTCTAGATAATAACTGAATACCAATCATTTTTTTTTCTATCATACGACCGATAAGAATACTTATCACCATAATGTAACAACCAGAATCGATTTTGTACTATATCAAATAGAAAAATACCCCGAGTATTTTATTCCATCCCCACTCATTTGAAAATTATTTTAAGTTTAAATTTTGACGAAAATTACGGGTATTTTTGTTTGTACTGTTTGCAAATATGCGAGTAATATTCGGTTCCTTAGAATAGCTTAAAAAAAAAAAAAAAAAAACGAATGGATACAATTTTCGTTTTGATTTTATCGAAACATATTTAACCGATGTTCCAGCAAGGTCGAGAGTAGTGGAGTGTCATATTTTGTACGGAGACGGGCGCTTGGTGTTTCAATAGCGTTCCACTACTCCGCCCCGACCGAAACACGTGCGATCGACGTCATATCATCCTTATCGAGTACGACTGGACCCGAACGAATACGAAAAATGTACGTGTAAAATGTTGGGTAAAGTAACTTGGAAGTTGTTTTATTCTAAATTTTAAGTATTTATTTCATTGCGAAAAATCTCATTCGAGTAGTTCTTATTTCATAATAAGTCAAATCGTTGTATGTATCGCACTCGTGTTTCCATGTAGAACACGAGCGTTAAAAAGTGTACTATGTGCGCTTTTAATGGTACGTACAATTGAATTGCCCGGATCCAAATGATCAAACCGTTACTGACAACATTCCGATAGGAGGAACGTGATGTGAGCGCTATTGATGTAAGCGTATTATTAAGTGGAATGTCCCGTCAACGGGTCGACGGAAATCGAACGCCTAAACGCATTTGAACTAATACTTCGTCTGCGCGCGGATTTGTTTTTTACAAAGGTCGCTCTATTCGAAAATCAAACGCTGGCGTGCAGCGGTTTAAACCCCCGAAAATAAGCGGCTTGTTTTTTTTTTTTTTTTTGACAATATCCGAAAAAAAAATGAATACATTCCGAGATTGTCTTTTGATCACCCCCCCCCCCCNTTTTTTTTTTTTTTTTTTTGACAATATCCGAAAAAAAAATGAATACATTCCGAGATTGTCTTTTGATCCCCCCCCCCCCCCTATCCTCCCGCGTATCGTAGAAATTGCCATTTTATCATTCGCGAATCGCGCAAACGGTTTCGATGCGTTACTATTATATAGGAACATCAATTGAAACGTTTAGCAGTAAAACGGGAGTTGTTAGTGTCAAGTCGTACGAGATATTATAATACATATATTTACGTCGCATCACTTAGTAAATTACACGACATAATATTATAAATCACGTGACGTGCAGGTGTGCGAGCGGGTATAATATTGTACACTGTTGCGTATTATTAAACGGTGTATACGTGTCTTTTGAGTATGGCTGTTCGGCGAGAAATCGTACACACCTCGTACAAATGATTTATGGAAAGTTTACTCGGCCGTAAATTTCACGTGATATTCGGCTCCTGAAACGTCAATTGTACAATACAATTTCTAAAATAATAATATTAAAAAAAAAAAAAAAAACAAAAAAAACAATACAGTTTCAGATTGTGAGCGCCGCAATATAATAGTATAGCATTATATTAATTTTACCATGATATATGTGTGCTTTATTTTTTTTTTCCCGTCCGTATACGACATGAGGTGTCCGTATCATATACGTTCGTGGTAAAAAAAAAGTCGAACGTAATGTAAAAAAACTTTTATTTTTTGTAAGCTTTATAGATTTAACGAGTACAAACTTTTGGCTGTCAAATACTAAACTCCCCTCTGTTCAACGCAAATTCGAATAGAGAAAATAACCGAAAAATGCTAAAAACCGCTATACAAATGAAAAAAAATTGAAAAAAGGCAAAATAAAAGTTTCACCTTCAAACCCTCTGCTACATCTCCGTCTGTATTTCTTTATCTGCATATTTATCTCTGATTACTTCTTCCATTTTGATATTGGTAATAATTTTTTTTTTTTATCAAAGCACGTAAATTCGTAACTACAAAAATTATTTTCATTTAAATTAATTATATTGTAAACATAAAAAAATACAATAGTGATTTGGTACAATACGAGTTGAAAGTTTAGACCGGAAGAACAGGTAATAGGGTAAGAAATGTCATATACGTTTTTGAATGATAATAACCCGTCCCTACTCCTTCGGACTAATAGGGTTAAACCGTGGTGGATTTAAGGGAGGGTTGATCGTCCCTCCCCCTTATGTTGGATTTAATTGTCAATAGAATTCCATAGGTATCTAAGACCGTAAGAGTCATGACGATATCTAGTGGGGGGGGATAAGCAGTTTACGTTTACATAATATGAGTGTATAGTAAACCAAACAAATATTAGACGCCCTCCCCTCTTGAAATTTGTCTTCAGCTATGGTCCTGTAAGTATCCGTATTATCAGTTTGCCCATCCCCCTCGTTAATGACTTTCACACTTGTTTTCACCGGCTATCACGCTTAGACTTCCGGTTCTATACAGCGTAATCAGAAGTTTCTTTGAAATACATTCTCGCTTCGTGTCTGGTTGTACAATCAAAAGTCGACACGGCGTACTTACGGATGTACGCCACGGTAAAATGTCGAAAACATTGTAAATATATGAGATCACTGAACGATAGTGTATAACGACTGACGAAAGTAAAATCAATTTTACTCGAAATAGAGATAGTCGTCGGACCGCGATAGCAAAACAACGCCGTTCTGAATATTACGGTAGGACAGTCGGTATGGATACCCCGACCGAGTAAAATCAACGGCTGTACGAAATACCCGTTTGTTTTTTTTTTGCTTGTGAAATGAAAGTTTTATTTTTTCTGGATAAAAAAAAAAATTGACGTTTTATTACCCGAGGTAAATTATGTAGCCATGTACTTACACGGCTAATGAATTATAAAACGATTCAATAAACGCGTATTATTTATTCTAAAAATTATAACCGAACCTGCGTTGGAGTCGGACGTTTTTTTAAGGTTAACATTTTTTTTTTTTTTTTTCGTCGTTTTTTCTTCTCTCTCTATCTCTCGTACAACAGGCACGCACCGTTTTTTTCTTGTTATAATAATCGATTTGAATATTATATTACGGGGGTATATTTACGCTCGAAAATACAACGCCCGAAATACGAATTTTTGTTTCTCGATACGACTTTGACGATAAATAATATTTCATTATTAATAACGAACGGAATATTGTTGAAAAGTAAAAAATATATGTATATTATTCTGTTTGAAAGATCAAAGTAAAACATAAAAACTGGAACAATCTATTAAATGCCCGTGTATGCACTATAGTAATATAATATGCGTATGCGCGGATATAAAAAAAAAAAAAAAACCGACCATAATATGTAAATTATGAACACGTGCGGCGTATTTTTTTTTTTTCTATATTTTTTTATTTTAGATTCATTCGTTTACGGAGGGCCCGTCCAAATTGGATGAAATTCTACTATGCTGAATTTGTAATTATTAATGAAACCATACATAAGAATAATACCAATTGAATGCGTATTTACAAAATAATTTGAAAACGTCACTCGTCCGGAAAATGGCAGTATGACAACGACACTCCGCACTCGTTCAACACCCAAACAGCGAATAAATTGAAAAATTAAATTTCTAATGATAACGGACGAAAATAAACGATAAACCGTGCTTGCGCGCAGCCAGACAAGACTCTTTTCGACCAAAACGGTCCCCTTCCTTTTTCGACCGAACTTACAATAATTGTAAAAAAAAAAAAAAAATTATATTATCGATATACGTTATACGAAAAACGATATCTTAGCATTTTTGTCGATAAATCCGAGTCACTGTCGTTTACTGCTAAGATAAAACTTGCAATGTACGAAATAAATATCGTCTGTTTTTTACGACTGTTCATAGGAGTCGTATAATAATTATTATTTTTCGTACAGTCAAATACTATGGTCGCGCCAAACGTTCGGTTTGCTTTTCAAAAAAAAAATAAAAAAAAACCAAATAACGTTTTCGATCGTTTTTTTTTTTTTTTCGTATTTTATTGCTGATCGCTCTGATCGGAAACCGATCGAACCGACCGATTCGAAAAAAACCCGATAACAGTATATACCTGATTTCGTACGCGAGTAACGTTTTCAATCGTTTCTGCTGCACGTCACGCAGCGTAATGCGAATATTGAGATTTCGATTCGGCCGAAAAGGGCAACGGGTACGGTTTCGGTCCGAAACGGCTGGGCCCGCGCAACTATCGTTATCATATACACTCGGCGTTACAGTCGTCGTGTTCGTCCGTTTGTTGTGGTTATTACCGTGCGCCATTATCGATTAATCGCGAACGCGCGTTGTTTACCATTAATACAATTTACCGGAATCGTTTCGGTTAACGGTATCAATTTCGCGGGGGCCGGTCACGAATCGGCGAACGAATAATATCAAATTGGCTTATTAAACGCCGCAGGTCCACGCGGATTACGAATAAAATATGCGTGTTGAGTTATACCCGCGTCGTGGTAAATTATCATGACGTGGCATAATTACTACGTGATATTATACAATCAATTAATACGAATATAATTTGGTTTGTACCCGACCGAGGAGGGTTGTGTTTTTTGAGCGCACGCGTGACGTACAGGAATACTCGAGTCGGGTCCCCGGATATTTTATCGCTTAAATTAAACACGAGGCCGGGCCCGCGGAGTTATTTCGCAGTACTCGAGGTCGGGTCCGCGGTAATATTTTTTCGATAACGACAATAATATTTCGATGCCGTTCGTAGGTAAAATCGAAAGCGGAAAACCGATTATGGAACAGATTTTACCGTGAGTCGGGAACGACAATGTTATAGACAGTTTATAGTTCTGACAGAGAAAAACATAATGGACAGCCGCGGCCAACCGAAAGATTAAAGGCCAACGTAATAGACTCACTCAAATGCAAAAACCGTCGAAATATTATCGAATACGTTCCAAATTTTTCGTCGTTTTTTTTTTTCCCCCGCGGTTTGGATATATTTGCCCGCGATTGTGATTTCGGTAAGGAGTTGGACTACGCGAATGTCCCCGTTGGCAATAGACTCCTTGAAAATCACGAGAACCGTTTATGTAAAAGTCCCGACGGCGGTGCTACACAGTTCATTTGCCGTTTTCTCCCAGTTTTTTCTTTTTTTCTTTTTCTTTAACTTGGATACTGTCCGACCACGCTAATCGCGCAGTCTATGTTATACAAAACGACATAACGTTTCTCTCAACCCTTTTCTCCTAAGTTAAACTTTGTGACGTGGGATACAAAACGAAGGGGCAAAAGCACTTAATAAAACTCGAGTTTCGGTACAAAGACACGTTTATGTACCTAAGTTCACAACAATAAAGAAAAAAAAACCGTTTCAACAAACGAATCGACTCGCAGTTAAAGTTCTTTCCGGACTGTACGATAGTGCAGGGCAATGTTTATTACAGCGCTCAAACGTTGTTTCGACAACTGACCCGTTAATTTTTGATTAAAATTCCGTCCGCGAGGTGATATGGATTTACTTTTTAGTAATTTGAGTGAACATTTTCTATATTAAACACCACGGGATCAGTGTTAGATTAAGCATGTAACGGAGGAACTATTTATTTTTACTTAGGTATGTTTTATTTTTTTTTTTAAATATTCGGATATGTCGTCCGGTGGTATATTATTTGAAAAATTTTGTCTAGATTCCCGACGGTTTTTGAAAAAAAAAAAAAATAAAAATAAATGACGTCGATTTTAATTTTATTGTTTTCACGGTTAAGCATCTATGTATAATAGGCTATACAAAACGAGGAAAAAACACTACTAATACGATAACTTTATCGGTTCATCGAGTTCCGTTCAAAATAGGTTTTTTGATTGATCTGCTTTATCATTCTGCTTTCACAATATAAACTAAATTAGCCTGTTACTGTGTACATCCTGTACATCTGAGCGTTTTTCAACTGTTTTAACGGTATCACCCCTTGAGGAGAAAACGAAGAAAAAAAGAGGGATAGCTGAATTGTAAAACTTAAAAAAAATGAAATTCAGACGAGCAATGAACAGAATACAAATAGTTACACTGTAAAAGTATTTTTTATTGAAAAAAATCAAAAATCGAATGAATAACCAAAACAAAACTTAATTCCGTTCCATGAATGTAACGGAAGCATGTAACGTACATAACGCAACTTACCGGAAAACACGGCCGTCGCCTCTGCCGTTCAAAATTAGTTTATCTCCCCGCGTAACCCCTCCACCCCCGCACCGTGGAATCGTTATCACCCCCGTTGAGATCCACTGCGGTACACGAGCACATATTATATCCTATGCTTTCCCAGCTTCCCACATACTACGGATAGTGTCAGATACCCACCTATGATGCGAAATATTTACGACTTTTTAAAATATGAACCACTATTGTATGAAAATAAATCTTTTGACTGTCGACGCGTACTGACGTAGAGAATTAGAGAATTATATTGTAATAGTCGTAGAATTAACGTTAAACAAACAAATTCAATACTCAACTTAATTGAGTCATTACTGAAAAAACTCGTTTTAAGGAGGTTTTTTTTTTTTTCATTAACGTCTACATTACATAGTTTACATGTATACAGTTAATTAATATTGAAATATACTAATTTATTTATGAAATAAATTATCGACAATCCAGAATTTGTGAACGAAAATACACTGGAAAATACAATGTAAGATCCGAGAAAAAAACGCATTCGAATTTTTCAATAAAAAAAAAACTTGCATTAAAATATGCTATAACATAATCTTTAGTTGAAGAAATTTACATTAGACGTATCCGACGTTAACGTAAAATAAAATGAACGAAAAAAATAAAAGGTTTTTCGTCAAACATAATAATACAGTATTCCGAATAAAGTATTCAAAATATTTTTTCAAGAATTGTGAATATTTTAATAATGCTTTTTTGTTAAGTACTCAATTCTGTATTCTGAATGGTTTACAAGTGTTTATTATTTTTTAACTTTTAGTTTTTACATTTTTTCGGAATCACTTTATAGTGTTTAATGATTTAGGTTGTGTGTCTTATATTTTTTTCTCGGCAATCGTTTTTCTTGTTAGTAAAAATACTCCGATTTGTTCACACGTTATAGAGACTTAAATGTCAATTGAAAAACTGAAAATGTGCCCTCAACTGGCAGCGAGTTCCGCTTCTTTTGGATTCATTACGAAATCGCCAAACGTGAAAAACAAATTTTAGAAAAATATCGTCAAATCAAAACGAAGAAGTTTATAGCGATTTTATACGAATAGATGTGCTCAGTATAAGTCATAGAAACTAGGTTTACAAATCGTTTTGCTTTTCAACGCTCGGTCTCCAAGTAATATTATCAGTCTCGATACTTTTTGATTAGCCCTCGTATGTTCGCACACCACGGTTTTGCGCGACATTCAAGGAGTTATCCGTCGGTACGATATTACAGACGCATGCACGTCGTTCAAACGAGAACCGTCAACCGGACGAATTTTTCTGAAAACGTTGACGTATACATTAACCGCGGTTAACGTCCTTGCGTGATCTCGATATCCTACGGACGATCGGAGGTCGCCGACCGTTTCACAGGAGTCGCGCGCCCGGCGATTGCTCGTTCCGAACGGGACGCACGATTGTCGCGGTAAAAACCCCGTCCGTATTCCGATTGCGGAACGCCAAAGCGTTCGGCGGAACCTTTCGGAAACATCCGCGAATATCGGTCGGCGCGAAAATTACGGCCGCGCGTCACGGCGGCGCGCCGTCGTCGCGATTTACACGAAACGGCCGCGGCGTTCGTCCGCGTAACACCGGACGCCGGAAACGATAAACGGCAGGGCGCAGCGATCCGATACAGTGACAGCAATAGTAATCGAAATAGTAATAATAATAATAACAATAATAAGAGACCGGTGCGATTTCCGAACGCCGCAGCCGTATTTATTGTACACTCGTCTACCTGTAGAGCGGTCCGACCCGGCGTCACGGTCCGGTGGTGAGACATCGAGTGTTGTGTGCGATATACGGGCGTGTTTTATACGCTTACGGGACTGCCGCACGGTTGTTATGGCGTTCCCCCTTCCCCTTCCCCGCCACCGGCCGTTCGATCGGTTCTTTCAGCCGCCCGATATCGTAACGGACGGACGAACGAACCTCGTTTATTTTCCGGTCCGGTGCGGCCCGAGACGTCGTAGTCCGGCGGCGGCGGCGGCGGTCGCAGTCGAGCGGATTACCCGCAGGTACGCGTACAACAATAACGCACAGGTGCGATTCGGTATAATGCGGTCGTGCGATAGCGCACCGCGCCGGTACCCGACCCGTACAGACGGTTACGGCGACCGTGAAACGGCCGCGCGCGGAGAGTCGCGCCGAACGACAAGTGGCGGCCGCGTCCGGAGCGGAGTTTTCCCCGGCGTGTCGCGCCGCTGTGACCGAAACGGTCCCTCCCCTATCACCGACGCCGACTACACCTCTCCGGCACGCGGCGAAATCAACAAACGGTCCGCGTATGATAACAGAGTGTATAGTCTCCCGGGATCCGCGTCACCGCACGATCCGAAAACGCTCCGCCGGGACGCACGCGCGCGCCATAAAGATACGGCACGTCATGAAAAGCGCGAAAATAATATCACGGTCGAACGGAATCAATGCGATGCGCGGTATCCACGACAGCGATCGTCTCGAACGATAAATACCCGCTACGCGACGGCAGAAATGCTCGACAATTAAAAACCACCATAGATAGCCGCGTATCGCGAACTGTATTTGTTGTTAACGAAAAAAAAAAAAATACGGTCGAGCGCATTAATAACGTAGTAAATTAATATTTTCGCGAGCATTTTCAGCGCACGTTTTGTCGGAAATCGCGATGTTTCCAAATATGTGTTTAACAGAAGTCCGTTCCGAACCGTGTTTCGTCAGTAATGATTTAACATCGCGTACAGATATAAATTGAATAACTTTATCTATTCTATAGCTTCCCGACCCATCAGCAGTAGTAATGACTTACATTTTTTTTTTTTTTCTACTTAGTTTGGCGATGGTACAATAAGTTCGACTGCGTAAAAAAAATAAAGAGCTGGTGTAGGCAGAACGTTTGGGACGGTAGGACGTCCTGAATAATTCAACGATAAATCATCGCAACAAAATACAATTGCTAAACTCAAATAATTGAACTTTTAGATTCTGAGTATAACAAAGAAGAAGCTTGGTATATTAGTTTTACAAAGATGTGTTTTTTTTTTCTCGGAAAACACTTTACGGTTAGTAAAAACGCGTTGATTTTTTTTTTTTATTATGTACCTTAAAAGATGAAGATTGTTCACTATATAGTTATACTTTACCTGACGAGTTTTTCGAAACCAATAATTTCTTCAGAACATTGATTTTTTTTTGCAATTGCAATTGCAATTGCTCTGCCCAGTGGTTTATTATTCGACACATTTAACGTCATTTCAAACTGTTCACCTCTGGATCTTTTTTGTGTCATTTGATTTTGTTCGTTCCAAGAAATTTAAAATTTCTTCGGCACACCGACACGGTTCAAAATGCCGCTACAAAAACATTTCCCGTGAAATTATTGATCACGAGCAAAACAATATCGAATTTTATCCTTTGTAAACGTACGGTTTTCACAAAGCATAACACTATACATTGCCACTGAGTCGAGACTTTTCCAGAGCCTGATCGATTGTTTAATTCGCTCGTAACAACCGCACCGAGACCGGGACGAGCTATATAAGAGACGTTATAGTATTACGTTAATAACATATACCGTTTGTGGGTCGAGGTGAATTTCTCGACGGTTTATGTTTGGTCGGTTACAATATATTCCAATATTCGAATCTATTCGAATCGGATCCGTGCATAGCAAGAGGAGATGAGTGGCGGTAGGTATCGTCGAGACGTTTATACCTATATGTATATATATATATATATATATATATATAGTGTCGTGTAGTCGGAAACTTTCGGATGCTGGTTTGACAAAACGATTGATCTGTCGTCGTCGGCGGTTTGGTCGTCTGACGTCAAAGTTTCTCTGACGGACCGATCGTAAGTATACTCGTAAAATGATGAGCTATTCGCACGGAAAACCGCGTCCGCGAAAACCCCGTACCGGCGGAAACCGCATCTTACCTGAGACAGTATTTCGCACAATCCAACACGCAATATACAGCAGTACACATTATAATGTCTGTTTCGGTCCGAGTTTATTTGCGTTATTTTAAACTACGCGTTGCCTATGCACGAATAAAAAACCTAGTATAAAACGATTCGGGACGATCTCTACTGCTGGTCGGGGGCGTCGTTTGAGGGATTCAGACCCTCTAAATTTGATAGCCCAATTTTTTTGTTAATGTGTTTTTGGCCGGCGTAAAATGACATTTGATTGACCATCGCCGATTACAAATATGTAGAAAAAAAATACAAAACAGAAATATTTCTCTATAGTAATAATAAAATGTTTGAGTGTCATTATGAGCTCTCGAATAAATCGAAAATTTCTTTTCTTTTTCTTGAAATAAACAAAATATGTAAATGGCCTGATGCATGGAGAAAAAAAATTGTCCTGATTCAAACGTTTACATTCATAACGAAAAACCGGAATGACGCCCCTGATGCGGGGCTGCGGCTGATATAAAATATACCTAACTGCAACTATCGAATCAACTCTTCTGTCCGTATTCCAACGTCAATTTTACGAAAACGTAAAATTGTATTCTATTTCGTCGGAATTATTCCATTATTGTAGTAAACATGTAGCTGGAACAGCGCAGCTTTTCCCGTGGTCATAACACTCGGAATCCCTACCATCTACCCGTTCGCCGTACCCTCTATCTCTTTATCCTGAAAATTCGAATCCGATGGCGAAGCCCGGCTGCTTAAAGGGCGTTTTATCTTTTGTTTTCAAAAAAATAAATGCAATTTTTGAATTATAAAACCGAAAATCGAGTTTCGGTCAAACTCGTATTTTCAACCCCTAAATTCTGCGATAAAAAGTAGCATATGTCCGTCTTCGGGATGCGAGTGATCTCCGTGCAAACGCCGATCAAAGATCGATTCGCCGGTTTATCCGCGATAAGGAACAGACAGACGCATTTATTATATTGTATTATAGTGGAAGTGAATAATAGTTTTATCGGGGATTGACAATCTGCACCGGCGCCGTAGATCACACAAATGCAATTTAAATCCAGAACCCATTTTTTTTTTATTTATTTAGGGTCTATCGAAAGTATAACAAACAATAGTCATGGAAATGGCAAACGTTTTAAAAGACTTCCCGAGAAATATTTGCCGAATTTTGGTCGTATTATTATCTCGAAAAACACTCTGTCCCCGCGAAATCCTTTTTATACAGGGCAATATAATTTACGTGTTCGCGGAAAATCGATTTCGAGTTTAAAATGAAAAGAACAGTAAAATGTTAAATGTGTTTCATTCCCCGTGCATTTGAAATTGCAAAAGACCAGAACTGAAAAGAGAATTTGAAAAGAGAACTGTGGGACGTCTTCAAAACTGTTATTTACGGACAAATTAAAAATAACGCAAGATTCGTAACCTTTAAAGTACTTAAAAAATAAACGAGCAACCGACTAGAATGGAGAATTAAAGCCGTTGACCAACCCACGAAAAACCATTTGAAATATTACTAACTTGAAACATTTACAAACATGTTACAACGAGTATTATGATTCACGATGTGTACATTTTTGCAAAACAATTTCCACGTGAATTCGCAAGATTGTTTAATTTTGAGCCGTAGGCGTGTTTCGGTTTACACAGGAATATTTAATTTCTGGCCGCCGGACGAGAACGATTGAGAAACCGCTCGTTTCGAGAAGGTATTCGTTTTTATTTCTCGTAACTTTTACGCGCGCACAAAACCGCAATACGGTAGACCGTCGACATTATTACACCTCTTTCTAAACCCCTTCTCCTCTCTTTGTTTATACCGCGTTTCAATCACGTTAATATTCATCGCGTTTAAACTTTTAGCCGTCCGCTCAAGTCCCGCGTCTTTTGTACAGAGTGATCCATTCAACACGGACCGTCGATTTTCTCGGAGAATTGTGTCTGAATTATAATTCCGTATTCTCTTTTTTCAACCATTGTTGATTGTCTGCGTATTGATTTGTTTTAAAAACTATTTTGAACATAATATTTTTTTTTTTTTTTCAAATAGGAACCGGAGTAGTAAAGAAGCATTATCGTTTTATCGTCTAAACATTTTTATTATGGAGTTTTTATAATGTCATTCAATTTGTCTCAATTTCAAACTCTCTGCGACCCGTAAACGGTAAATCGGTGTTACGCGTATTAAAATGTATAGACAAATATTCTCTATTCGCATGTACGTTTGAAAGTCATAGGTTAGATGTGATGCACACTCACCCGAGGTTTAAAAAATCAAATTATCACTAAAAATCACCCGGAAAATGGATCGTTCTGTATAGTGTTAATGTTCACTTAAAATATATCGGTCCGAAAGTATATAATACATTACAAAAATTCGTTGGTTGTCCGCCAAGTATACTGTGAAATACAACGAAACAGAAAAAAAGATAAAGTAAAAATCTCGAGAGGAAATCTGTAGATTTTTTTTTTTGAAAACGTTTCGGATTTTTTTTCGCGAGCAACGATTATTCCGATTAGGCGTAAAGAAAGCTTTTCAAGTCAAATTAAAAACAAAAATAACAATAATAATAATAATAAATAAAAAGTTCTTAAAAAAAGAAAAAAAAAACGGACGATACAATAATAATAATAATAATACAATTTCGTCGTCGCGGGGCTTTAGAAAATCGGATAAATTTAAATCTCCGATGATTTTAATGATTTAATGCGTTTTCCCGCGGCACTCCCGCGCTATTGTTTTAATTTTATCGCCGCGACACTCGAGCTGCTCAGGACCGATTCTTTTTTATTATTATTGCACAGTGCCGCCGCTCCGAATCCGACTCGCGCACCGATGAAAATAATGTAAATATTAATCTCCGCGTAATAAATTATTCATCCGGTCGGGTTTATTTTTTTTTTATTTTTTTTTCCCCGTTGCTCGCTACTAACCCACCGAACAAGCCGTGGCTTAAATATTTACTTTATTATTTTAATTTTTTTTTTTTTTTTTTTTCGTCCTCCGTGGCCACTGTTCTCTCTCTCCCCGTCGACCGTTGTCGCCGTGTTCAAAATATATATACTTTGTAGTTTGTACTTTGCTATTCTCTCCGGGAATTCGCGCGAACAAACTTTTGTACGTGTATATATATATATATATAAATACGGCACCGAGGGGATATGAAGTAAAAAAAAAAAAAAAAATAATAATAATAATAAGTGTGAAGACTGCATCAGCGGAGTTAGTTAAAATCCATTGTGTCAACAGGGGGAAAAAATAGAAAAAAAAAAAAAAAACAATTTTTGCCGCCTTTACACGAATAATTCGTATATTCGCGTTTTGTCGCGCCCTCGCCGAAATATTCCGCGACACGTCGACGACCGGGCAAAGAAAAAAAATCAGACGAAGGGCCAATTATTATTACCTATCTATACAGACGAAACGGATTTACGTGACCGGCGTCTCGATCGGATTTCGACACGTTCACCCTTACCGTCGCGCGAAAACGTCCGCGGGTAGGGAGCCGTACGGATACGCGACGGCCTGAAATACGAAAAACGAGTCGCTAAAAGGTTGAAAAAGCATGCGGACGGCGTGTCGAGAAAATCGCGTATCAAACGGACGGTTTACGAAAACGTTAATTTACTGGCCGTTTTTATGGATTGTCTCTTAAGGATTGGCCCGTGGTAAACATCGCGGGTACTAGAAAAACGAAAACCGCGACGGCGGTGACTCGCTCGGTTTGATTATCGACATTGTTGAGAGCGAGAAAAAACAAAAAAAAAAAAATAATAATAAATAAATAAAATACCGGCGCTCGCTGGTCGCCCGGACTTTGGCCGCCGCCCGTCTACGACGATTTATTCGCGTCGCCGTCGGTCGGATCGGAATAATACCGGCGCAATAACGGAGCACCCGCCGCGTGACACGCCGCAGAAAGGTTTCCGTCGACGCGTATGACGTTTTTCTATTTTCACGCCTCCGCGTACATTCCGTCGTCGTCTGTTCTTCTGTGCGCGCGCGCCGTTCGTTTTCACGGCGACGCTTGACGCCGAAATCACCCGGTCCCGGACGACACGTTAACGGTTAACGGTGAACGCTGTCTCTTTCCGTTTTCGCGTTTCCGGCGCGTCCGTAAATCCGCCAAACACTCGCGGCACGGAACGGTGCGGTATCACATCGCTCGGGACATCCGTTTAAGAGACATCCTCAACGGTTTCCCCTCCCCCCCCCCCCAAAAAAAA
>CABPRJ010001923.1:551968-613621 GCA_902439185.1 Cinara cedri
TTTTTTTTTTTTTTTTTTTTTTGTTTTTCTCAACTGTTTTCGTAATAAATGAGAAAAAACGGGAAAATAGATACAATTTCAAACAGATATTATCAAAGAAAATGTACGATGCATATAACATGGCTAATACATTGTTGACAGAGCAACACTATTAAACAAACTAAAATACCGAAATATATCCGTCCTTTTCTTAATATTAATTTTTTTGTCTCGTCGGTTTCTGGGCTACCTTTGCTACGATGGAAACCAACACACGTCCAATACGCATAATAACGTGAACACTTTATCGAACGTTGTTCAGAAACGTTTTTTGATTGCAATGATTTGTCGTTTATTTCAGCAGCTAAACTACCATATAGCGTTCGCCTTCCGCATGGCACAAGGTATGTCCGGGTTTTTTCCATCTTTAACGATACAAATAACTCGTATAGTTTCCGAATCGGTAAGCACTTCGGCGCTCGTTGGGCGTCCTTTCCATTTCGCTGTTGTTTCTTTTTTCTATTGCAACGAAATTCGCTAATAATATTTAATACCGACCGAAAAATAAAAAACGTTCGGATGGTCCATAAAAAATCCGTATATATACTTATGCAAATAATATAATTGTTATGGAAACCGTAGAGTTTTCTACCGCGCGGCCGATATGGAAATTTCACGGGATCCGATAAAATAAAAGGGACTGAATCGAAAAAAGAACGGCGGCGCGTACAATCCGGACCGACGAAACGGCCTGCGATATTTACGCAAAATACAAATCCGCACCGAGATTTATTCGGTACGTTTCCTTTAGATCACCGGCGTTACAGCGAGGAATAGCATCGGTTTTACTAAAACTTTTAGTTTCTAAATATAGCGAAGAATGTATTGGTTTTACAAATATATTTGTTTTTTTTTTACATGAACATTTTCACACTTTCTACCAGAAAGCTTACTCCGATTATCAAGTTTAGAACCTTTTCCGAAAAAAAATGTACTCTGAATAGTACTTTAAACAGGTCTTTTTTTTTTTTTTATGAATTCTCCATGACAATCGAGATGATGAGGAAAACCTGGTGTTTTAGGTTAAAAAATATTGAAAAATTAAAAATAATATAGTCATTGGCAACCGCTTTCATTTATTTTTTGTTATTTTTAAGTTTTTATTATCATAATCTTTTTTTCAAAAATCATTGTTGTCATGGAAACGCACATTGTTGTCATGGTTTTTTATATTTTTTTTTTAACCGTCCGAAAGCTTTCATTACAAGGATCGAAGATTTTTAGTAATACATTGCAAAGGTGTACAAAAATGCTAGTGTATTAATATTAATATAAAAAATTCCTGTCGAGTCCTATATTCCTTGCAACGGCGGTTTTTCTAAACGACTTTTTCCTGAAGAAGTGTTGCTCCGATCACCAAGTTTAGAGCCGATTTTCTGTAAAAAAATTACCTGTAAATGTGTACCTGGTAGACGGTATACTTTTAGGAGGTCGGTTTTTCAACGTGAATTGTTCTTAATAATTGGAAAAAATAAAAAGTCGGATGAACGACAATGGGAACGCAATACGTAACAATTTTTGTTGTTTTCGATTTTGGTGTTTTTATTGCGAAAAACAAACGTTTTAAACTTTCCACGTGGTGAAATTTTCAAGACGTTCTGGGGCTTATGACACGTTAATATGATTATTTTAAACTGTCGTGTTTTTTTTTTCATTCGGTTTTACGTGAACATTTTTTTCGGCGTCTAGGAAATATTCGATTTACTTTCTTTTGACGTTTGTGTAAAATAAGTACCGAAACGGTTAAGTTTATTGCAGCACGTTTAACCGAACGTGACGGACTGATCGATGAAGTTCGGATTCCCGCGGATAAAATGTGGAAAGACACGTGCGTGAATCGTTCGGTGTTTTTTGTTTTTGTCGTTTTTTAAACACGCGAGAAAAAAAAAACCTTTACGCGATTACGGAAAATTAATTCGAAAACATTAGACGACGCATTCTCTTGACGTGCAGTGTATAAATAAGGAGACCTCTCCGGAGGAAATGAATTACGTTTAATTAAAACTCGTTAAGAGTCCTTGAAGATTTCGAGCGGAAGCCGTACCGTGGATATGCGCGAGCGTATTGAGCGTTTCGCTATTAAGAAACGATGCGATTTTTGTTTCCCCGCCTCCTCAGTCCCTTCAAAGATAAAGAAAAAAAACTTTTCTTCGATCGAGTGTACACGGTAAACCGTGCGTACTGTGTATTACAGTGCGGCGATAAACAGTCGTGTTTTCCTCGGGGGGGGGGGGGGGAAACCGTTTCGACCACTGCAGCAGTTTAAGTACACCTAAATAGTATTGAAAATTTCGAACGTAAACTACGCAATAGAATTACGCCGTTTGCGACGGGAAAAAAAAAATGAATAATACTGTCCCACAAAACCAATAATTATAATAATATTATGATGTTATATAAAAGATTCTGCAAAAAGATTTTTTTTTTCAAAAGTTTTATTATAATTATTTTTTCTTTTTACGAAATTTCTTTAAAATTCAATAATACGATCGTGTTTACAAAAATGAAACGTATGCATTCGTATGTCGACCGTTTCGAGTCTACTGGCCTGGTTTTTGTTTTTTGATAAAAAAAATCCTTTTGTTTTGCGACTACGTGAGCGTATAGTCACGTGGCAGTTCATATTTTAGCGTTATTGCGATTTTCACTTCCATCAGTGGAATTCGCTTAAAATTGAGTCGTTTATAGTGTTTGTTTTATTTCCTTTGTAATTTTTCAACAATTGGAGAAAAACCCCGGGAAATAAAGGAAAACGTTACGGCTGTAATAACGATTGCATTATTTTCAGTTATATTTTGGTTTTTTATTTTTATTATTATCCGGATAAAATTAATAATCGCAGAGACCTGAAGTTTTCACAAAACACGTCATATACGAGTATTTGCATGAGACGCGGTCAAGTTTTTCAAATTTTCTGATCATTTTTTTTTAGCTATTTATAGACGTTTGAAATTTTTGAACTCGTTTAGATCTTATTTGACTCCGTATTGAAAAAAAATAATTATCATTATAAAACCATTACTTTCCTAATTCCGCTCAGAATTTAAAACAATGGAATTTCACCGAGTGAAAAAACAACGGTCAATTTTTTTTTTAAAAAAATTCTATTTAGTGAAGTTCCCGAGCTCGGGCGCGTTATACGAAACTCAGGCGCGATCAATGGGGCGGCGGTACCGAGAAGACTCCATTGCAGCTCATCCGTGTACGGTAGTGTACGTAATAATTGGACACCTTCCACGGTTTTTAACAACTTGGCAGTTAAACGGCGAGTAGAATAGAAAAAATTAATGAATTTTACGTCGCGAAAACGAATGTTACGGAGATTTCGTTTGAATACGTATAATTTATACGCGGATACTTATATGCCCGAACAAAAATGTTCGGGACGGTTTCCATTGCAGTCGATTGGAACCGATTACACCGATCTGAAATATTCGTATCGAAGTGTTGCGGCGCTACAGTTAATGTGAATGAAAAGAAGAAAAGAAAAAACCCGTGAGGCCGCCGTTAAACGATACGAGAAAAAAAAACAGCGTTTTAACGACGTAACGTATTTCCTCTGGTGCGTGCAGGACATGACTTTACGGTTTCTTTGAGATAATTTTTCAGATAACGCCCGACATTGCGCATATAAAACGAATAGCGTGAAAACAGACTCCGCGCGGTTATTCTTATTAAAAATAACGTTTTAAAAAGGACGGACATTCGCACGTGGGCGCGGCCACTGCTGTTGAACGCGGACGGGAATTTAATGCATATCTGTAACCGACGATAAACCATTGCTAACGAAAAACCGATTCTGAGTGGAGTTAAATTGACAATGTAGCTCTGTTTACAATACAATACATGGTACACTTATGTCATATTATGGTAAAATGATCACAACAATGTGCGATTCCACGACAACAATGATTGTTTGAAAAATATTGAAATAATAAAAACCTAATGATAACGGGAAAATAATAAAAAAACAGTTACCAATAACAACCTCATTTTTAATCTATTCATCTTTTTTAACCTAAAGACCGAGGTTTTTCTCATTGTCTCGAATATTAATGAGAATTTCGAAAAATCACCTGTTTAAAGTACCACCCGGAGAACATTTTCTTTCGGAAAAGATGTTAAAACCAATACATTCCTCGTTTCACTCAGAATCTAAAATCCGGATATAGTTCGCACAATGTTGTTGGAGAGAAGTTCTGATGGTATGTACATTATACATATATAAGAATATGCAAAGGGTAATTTAGTTTATGTAATACACATTAACAGCAATCAAAAATCGATTCTGCGAGGCTTTAAGATTATATAACTCCGCGTTAAATTCAATCACAACCACTGCGCGACACTAATTCTGAGATCCAGTGACCGCGGGTGGTTCGCACTCGGTTTTAAAATAAACGTTTTGAAACGAACTGATTACAGAATCGGATTCGCATTCGAAATTCTTATAAAACAGCATGGTTATAATTCATCGGCCAAATTATTGGAATATATAAGTTTTGATATTCCAGCCTTCCGCTCACAAAGGCGTAGACAGGAGGCTAAGGGGGCTATAATCCCCCCCCCATGGGCCGTGTTCGTGTACGCATATTATTATTTAAAAAAAAAAAACATTCTGGACGATGGTATAATTATTCTACCTTTGTTCAAAATTCTCCTTGGAGGATGCAGCTGTCGGATGGATACAATACAGTATAATTATACCCATAGATAAGATATGCACAGAAATATACTTACATAATATTAAAATTCTCGTTTATTTATTAATTTTTTTTTTTTTTCAAATTAAAACATAGCATCGATAACGGATAACAATATATCGGTAAACGAAAACCGATTGAGACCGATAGAAGTTATAAAATGATATAATATTGAAAAATAACAGAAAGAAAAAAAAACCAAACCCAATTTTTACACATTTTATTCTACATCGTGAAAAACAAATTTTTTCGTTTTGTTCTTTTTGTTACAAAATCTAATTTATACGCGTAAATACTCCACTCGGTACGTGTCGTGTCATCACGTTAGGTCTATTAGAATTCATGTATATTTCATTACGTACTATATATATATATATTGTAAAATAACTAGTACCGAAAAAAAAAAATAAAAAAAATAAAATCAATAACAATGCTGGAGTGTTGCGACGATAACATTATAATACAGCGTTCCTCGAATCCTTGCTTAAATGCAAAACGTTAAATAACCATTGAACTCTATACGTTTAATTCTGTATGGAATTGGAGACTAAATTTGATAAAAAAAAAAAAGGGAAAAAAAACGCTTAAGTCGAATAACGGTTAAAAATTTTAATTTCTCAAAACGATCAATTTTCTAGATTCGGCACTATCGAGGATGTATTGGTTTTAAAATGATGTTTGTTTTTTTTTTTTCTGTAGTAAATTTTTCTACCGGAAACCATGCTCTGATATATCGAGTGTAGCGCCTTTTTTGAAAGGAAATTTTATCAAATTATTACTTAAAACGGATCGTTTTTTTTTTTTTATTTTCTAAGCGGTTTTCATAACAGTCATGATAAAACGGGGAAAACCGTGGGAATAACGGGAAAATGTACGTACACGCGTGTAAAAGAAACTTCGCCCGGAATCGGTTTCGTTAGCAATGTTGTATCGTCGCGTACGGATACAAATTAAATTCTCCTCTACGGTAGAGGTCCTTTCCCAACTTCTCGCTTGCAACGGCCCACCCGCCCATCGTGCGGTGCGCGCCCGTCTTTTAGCTACGTTTTCAATGGCCTTCGCGTTCGTCCCGTGTGTAAAGTCCCGAGTATTGCGTGCAAATGCACGAAAACGCTTTTACGCCGACGTATTTTTATTTTTCGTTTTTCGTCCGAGCGGGGTCCCCGCGAAACCCATTGTTCAACCGCGGTCCCGCGGTAAAAACCCGTTTAAAACTCTCATTTCCACCGCCCCACCAACCCCACCCACTCCCCCCCCAACCGCCCGCGGACCGCGGTACGAAATCCCGGCCGCGCCGTCGCGGGGCTGCCCGTTTTGCGTGACGATACCGTCGTCGCTGCCGTTGTACAACGTGTTGATCGGCGGTCGCGAGCGGTTAAACGGCCGCCGCCGCGTATGTACCGCGATAACGCCATGCGCAATATAATCGAATCAATTAATCCGCGAGAAAACGCCGTGGTTTATAAACGCCGTCGTCGTCGTCGTCCGTTCAAAGAGGATTTTCACCGGCGATAAATCCAATTGTTCGCAAGGCGGCGGCGGCGCTCGACGGTCGGCCCGTAACGCGCGTACCCGCTGCGGCGCACGCGCGCGATTATCCAGCGACAACGCGAACGCCGGCTCTCTGTCTCTCTCTCTCTCTCTCTCTATCTCTCTATCTCTCTGTCTCTCTCTCTCTCTCTCTATCTCTCTGTCTGTGTGTCTCCGTCTCGAACAATAACCGCGGTAATATTATGAATTTCAACACACGAGTGGCGCGTTATAAACGCCGTGTACCGCCGTACCGCGCGTACGGTTTGAACGCGTCGAGCCGTATCCGCGCGGTCGTTCGGACGACAATAATTGTTTCGCCCGCGACCATACGGCGTTACAATGATAACGACGATAAAGCGACGGCGACGACCCGGAGAGCGTTCGCGACGGTAATATCATTGCCGCTCGGTCGGGTAAAAAAAAAAAACACCAACGGGAGAAAAGTAATATTGTCACAGCCGGCGGCGCTCACGCGACGACTCCGCGTGCAATACGCACTGTTATTGTTGTTGTTAATAATTTAGGAAACCGCGCGGTAATAACCGTTAACGGTACGGCAACGCCGGCGGTATCGTTACGGATACCTATCCCCCCCCCGAGTGTGCGCCGTGCGAACGCGGACGGATTTCAATGCCCCGCCGGAACGTACCGGTCGCTCAACGTTCAGACCGCGGACTGAGGAACGCATTGTATTACAGCGAGGCCGTACCGTGTACTGCGATGGCGCGGTGAAGTGAAGCGTTTAGATGGAAAACGCTTAGAGCGACCGATTGAAAAGCACCGAAACTATTGTACCAAACCACTATTGTATTGTTACTCAATCTGATCACCGATAAGGAACCGTTATCATACTTTAAATGTTTTAAAACCGTATCGTCGTAACTTGCGATGTTACGAATGTTAAACGATAGTGTGAAAAGACGTCCTAGGACAATGGGGACGGACGCAGCTATGGATAATTCAATGCATACCCGGAAGCAACGACGAACAATTGCTTACGAAAAAACCATTCTGAGCGGAGTTCAGTTGATATTGATGATTCGTCAACTGTGTATACGACATTTTATAGTAAAAAAATTGAACGGGCTTTATATATTTTCTTTAATAGTGTTTGTTTAATGTTGTATTGATTTTTCCCAATTTGCCTACGTTTTTCCCGGGTTTTATCGTGTTTTACACCGGTTTTTCACATTTGCTGAGAAAATCGAAAAACGACCCTTGAAAAAGTGAAATGTGCTTTTAGAAACATTGCTATCATTAAAAGCTTCTTCGCTTCACTTAGAATCCAAAATTTAAAGTGATACAAACAAAATGTTAAAAATCATTTTGTTTTTCTCAAATTAGTCACTCTAAGCGTTTTCCGTCTAAATGCTTCACTTACGGGTACGTATGGCCACCCCGTGGTGCAGACGGCGACGGTTCAATTCGGTTTTTGCACGTACGGGTTTTGAGTGGTGGCAATGAACACAGCACTGACGGCAGTCGACACACAATCGCCATCACGGATCCGCGCGTTTCATTTATTTTTTACAGAAATGTTCATTTGTAACGTCCGGTACATCGAAGAATTCGGGTATACTTTAGAGATTGGTCCACAGCGTGAAAAACGATTTGAACAATTTTACCTAAACCCGATATACGACGCATAGAAATGTTATAATTAATCTAATATGACTGTTGGAACTATTGGAATACCGAAATCGTCTTCCGTCTGGAAATTCTTAAGAAGGATTAAAATAATAACAATACGCGCGGAACACACTGCGCGGCTACACGGCTACTGAACGAATTCGATCAAATTTTGTTCGTGTGAACGACACAGTGTAAAGATAAGCGCGACACTTAATCACGTGTCGGTTAAAATACATTCGAGATTTATCGAATCGTAGTGACAAGTATTTCCGGAGTGTGGGAAAAATAATTCACGAATACGGGATTTTCTCGCATGTGCTTCGTAGTTCGTGTGAACGCACAAATATAACACCCGCTGCCACTGATCTATTCGATTTATCGTCATGTACAGTATGATGACCAGATTAAAAAAAAATACACTTTTACACTTAGGTTCTCATTCATTATAAAAAAAAAAACACCCTCCTTTAAAAGAATTGGCCAATGCGCATACTATTCTACCCGTTTTGCCCATAGATCACCTCCATCTATGGTATATATATGTTTTTATATCTTATTACTCTATTGTTATTTTTTTTCCTATTATCAACTATAAAAAATAATTATTTGAAATCGCATTTGGTTTGTGCCTTTATGATGAAAACACTTTGACGTTTAAATTGACCGCGCTACCACATAATGTTCTACTATTATAGTCGAGAATCGAGACTCGAGAGAACGAAAAGTGGTCGCTGGTGGTTATGATGTTAACAACGTTCTCTTTTTTTTTACGTCAAACAGTGGTTCTCCAGCTGTCGCTACCGTTGTCAGTCACTTGCAGACGTTTGGAATGCTCGAATGCTCGAACCGTAAACTATTAAAACATAAATGAATAGTCAAGTTATACAAAATCATAAACATGTATTAGCCCGTAATATAAAAAAAAAAAAAAAGATAAAAAAAGAGAGTATGATTTCATGTACTTAACACTATTGTTAAGGACATTGGACAACGCGTCAAAAAAAAAAAAAAAAAAAAACAGTACGTCTGATCACCATCGACATGAGGGGAAAAAATCGCAGTCTGGACGTAGCCTTATTGTGCGCGCGTCGATACGAAGATAATATTAAACACAGCTGCCGGGGAGAAATAATTAATGTCGCGTGCCCGTCGACGGGCGCGCGTACGGCGACGAGTCCCGGGCGTGAAATTAAGCTGCCCCAGGACAGTGGGAACGGTTCCAGCCGCTGTTGTCGGTGAGAAGTTGGGAAGGTAGGATACAGAGGGGAAATTAATTTGTATCTGTAAGCAACGACAGATAAACCGTTGCTTACTAAAAACGAAGATCAGTTGGTAGTGATGCTTTGTCAACGATATATGTGCCATAAAGCAATTAAATAAACGTTGTATTATAATTAATTTGGTAACATTCGTTTAATGTAGTGCCGGTTTTCCCGTTTCCCGTACGTTTTTCCCGGTTTTGTGATGTTTCTTCGAGAATTTTAGGTTTTTCACATTTGCCGGGAAAAATCTCGGACAAATAATCATCAAGTACCTTCCCAGTCAGATTTATTTTCAGAAAACTTGCTACGTCGTGTGCATCGGAGCGCGATATCCGGTAGCAAAGTTGTCCGCAGATAAAACAGTTGTAAAACCGTAAGCTAGAGCTCCGCTCAGAATCTAAAATGAAAGTTCTGTGTAATTTATAATAGGAGCGCGAACAAATTTCATCTTTTATTTCATACGTGCCATTATGGTGTGGGGCCCGGCGAATCCAAAACCGCGACCCCCACCCATGGTGTTTTATCAAAACCGCCACCAGATATATTACAGCACTGATTACATTAAGTTATGATTTAGCGTGCGTATATGTTAATTATACTTGGATTGATTAAAGGACCCCGAGAACTACGACCCTGGATATTGTTTTATTCAAATCAACCGTCCATGGGTCTCGTGTTATAAAAAAAAAAAAAAACAATATTTGACATGTACATCCTCAAAATGCTAATTTTATTTATAGTCAATTACTTGAGAAAGACAGACGGGTTTTTTTTTTTGTTTGATATTAATAGCGGATAAAAAACTCAGTTATGACTTGGAAAAAACAAAAAACACGCTATAACGCGTAAACCGACAAGTAACCGGTAATACGTATTAATAATCAGTGATTTCTGTAATGCAATCGCTGTTTAACGAACAGTCCGAGGGAAATAAAAATAGGAGGTAATGTCCGGTGAGATTCGGGTGAAACCGTGTGTACAAAACAGCGAGCCCCGTCCCACACGACGTTTTAAAAAACCCGGCGCCACCGCCGGCCGCATCGCCTCCCGCGCCCCTCGCGACGCCCTAGCGCGTTCCGATTTCGGAAACCGAGGCCGGCGTGTTGGCGAACCCGACGCGCGTTTTGTCGCCGTAGGCCACGGACGTCCGTAACGCGGTAAATCCGCCGGCACTCAAACGCCGTACCGACCGACCGACCGTCGCCGGTCATTCCGGTCCATCGCCCAACGTCCCGAACCGCCTCCGGGGGTTTCCGGATTATACGATTTTCGCGCGGCATCGGTACAAACCGTACGCGTAGGCGGTAATTTACTATCGGTAACGTTCGCCGCGTCGTCGTCTCGGGGGTCTCGCGGCCGTTCTCCCGCGGTCAAACGATTTGTTTTGGTCGTTGGACGCGGGCGGACCGTCGCGCAAAATCGATACCGCCGCTCTAACAGCCGATAACAACGCGCGACACAATGACGTCGCCGTTTTATGATTAAGTGTTTTTTTTTTTTTATGTTTTTTTTGTTTTTTTTTCCGGTTCGTTTCTCGTCGTTTTCGTGGTTTCCGAACGCGAATTTTTATTCCGTCTGCGCGCGTCACGAGTCGCCGCCACCGCAATTGTGTTTTATTACGAAAATAAAACGCGCCGTTCGCACTTCACCGGGCACATTTTAATGAATGCGGTCAACAGACAACAGCAACAACCGATACGACGTCCACGAGAATTGTAATTGTTTAACTTTTTCCGATTACAATGCGGCGGTCGCGCCTTTGTCGCTCGCGCCGTTTCGCGGTATTATTTTTTTTTTTTTTGATAATTTCGAGTAAATTCGATTTTGCTTTTCTTTTCAGACGTTTACCGCACGGTATAGCGACGGTGCAGCGAAACAAGTTTCCCAGAAAAAGGCTTGGTCCGTCTAGAATACCTCTATAGGTGTTCTGTAGACACGGTTAAATATGTTAAAATATTCAATTACAATATAAATAATAATAATAAAACGTGGTACGAGTTGGCAACAGACATTTTTGACGAATTGTAAACGTGAAATTCAACTGTGTTTTTTGTTTACAACGATTATTTTGATTTGAATTTAAGCGTACTCTTTTGCTTTACGCGTGTTGTTTTCCATTGGATCTCTTCTGATTGTTCGATCAATAAACACAAATTCAGGTTATATTCTGTTTATACGACTATACTATTATTTGTCAAAATACGAGGACTTTTCCACGCAATCTCCGCGGGGGCGTCATAAGCCAAAGGAAATATTTTTTTTAAATTTACAGAGTTGTAATTGGAACAGTTGACGACAAGACATTTTTTTATCGGAAACCAATATTCCCACACTTTGTTCGACCCGGGAACCGATTCCGTATTACCCCGATTTTTCAAATCCGCGGTTACGAAAAGAGACTATGTAACTAAACATTTTGATATAATATACTGTTTAAAGTTCGAACGTATGGGTTTCAATTAAACATTTTAGGCTCGACGACGGTTCGAATGTCAGTGGTGTTCATCCCCACACGCAAAAAAAGCCATACTATTTGACACGCATTCGAAGTATGTCCGATGAAACAGACGATTAAGAAACAAAAACGGAGCCGTTCGAATACCTCCGGCCGATAAGAGTTCTACGCATAATAAATATTAATATTATACAGATATAGAGCTCGTGATGTGATCGCCGGCCTCGATCCGAATTTTACGGTGGCGGTGCATAGGAAAAAAAAAATAAAAAAAAAATAAACCCTAGACGCCCCGTCTCGGCGAAACGGCAAACGGAATTGTTGGGATTCCTGAGCGTGTATATGACGCACGAGCGTTCGGTAGAAAAGTAATAATATGCCCGGGAAATATTCGCTCGCATTACCATATTATATTATATATATATATGTCTATAAATACACGCGCCAAAGCCAACGCCCTTTTGACGAACTTTGTGATTAAAAAAAAAATAAAAAATAAAAATATGCGCCGGTACAGACGAGTGCGAGAAAAACCGTCTCCGGCGAACGAACGAATCGGTAGCGAACGAACATTTGTTTTCCTTTCGCCGCTGTTTGACGGCCCGTTGGAAACACTTTCAGAAGGCTTCCTGGTCCGAGACCCGTGCAGTTACGGTCGATTATAACGGCAAGTGCGTTTGCGATTTACTTGCTGCGTTAAATATATACGTTTTAAAACATAATGTCAGACCCGTATTTCGTGCGTTGCTAAAACGATCCCGATTGTTGTCGATTCGAAGAGAATCGTTATTTCTGGAAGGTGGTGAAGAAAATTCAACAAGGAATCGCAGGAGATGGTTTGGGGACGGCACATGTTTCATAGAGTATTTAACGTTTTAACGGCTCGCATGTGAACAAATAACGGAAACTCCGTTACAGTGGTTACAAACTGGAAAAGGAGTTTGGGCGTAGTTTAATAGAAACCGGGAAGTTCAGCAGTGCGCGATTTTTGAAATACCGTCCGAAATTGGAGAAATAACGGTGAAAAATTGTGTGGAGTTTTACAGTAAAAAGGGAGAAGGAGAAAATTGTGCGGAATAGTGGATTTTGTTGTTCCGTGTTCGTATTATGGAAAACATGGTAATTGGTTGCAGGGTTATTAAATAGGGTTAATAAAATGTACCTAATGCATAACTACGTATATTTTAGCGCGTTAACTAATTTAATTTTGTACATACAATATGATTTATTGGGTCTTGAAGATGTGCAAGAAAAGCGGTACAAAAAAAAACATCGATTTTTCGCTTAAAAAAAAAAAGAGACTATTGCACTGTTTTATGTGTTATTTAGGTTCCCAGTATGTATATTTTTCCCGTCATTTCCCAGCAACTCCCTTTGGACCGAATGAGCTCGAACTCGGGAAATAGAGTTGTTCTATGGGCCATCCGAAGTGATAAAAGTTGTATTCAATAACAATATGAATATCAGAATGTTGTTGCGTGAGAGGAGTGCGTTTTAAGATTTGACCATCGCCACACAGACCCCTAAACGAAGCTAAAGCGAATACGCGTTGTATGTGCATTGCGTTGGTGTCGACGCTAGTGTGCCCGTTGGCGATTTCAACATTTCATACTCTCATCCCTAACGTTCGTTAAAAAATGCGCACAATTATTCTGCAAACTGACACAAATTCCGATAGTGACTACGAGTGACATAAACTTAATTCGCTAAACTGTCCTGCTCGTAGCTTTAAAAAAAAAAAAATCGTTGACAAAAAATTTGAAAATATCTACAATTAACAATGGTCTTAACGAATAATTGAAACCGTTTTGGTTTCTGGCTTTGTAGATACGATTGTTAATAACGGCACACGGTATCGTTATTCGAATAAAGAACATATTTAATATTTTGAGTTTAAGGTGAATTAAATTTATTATTATCATGACGCATATAAAAACTATATGCAAAACCGGACCAATAAACAAATATTTCGGGGGAAAAAACAGATATTTTTAAATATTTCAAATTTGAAAATTTCAAGGGAAATTATTATTACTTCGTACGGCAAATAACATCGTAAAATATCGATTATAAACTGATTCAAGCTAAATTAAACAAACCGCCGATTGCATCACGATCGTAGCCTAAAATGGTGTGTTCAGGCTTCTTAACCATTTGACGGTGTCAGTTAAAAGCCCTTCTTGTCCGTCGGGAACATCCTGTTACAGCACTCGTCCACAATGTGCTAAACTGTTTTGATGTAGGTTACCACAATCACATTTCGGGTCGTTTTTAGTTTTCCACTTGTGTAGCAAATACTTGCATCCACCGCGTCCGTCCCGATAAGGTTTAGGGTTTATCCGTCTTTCAAGTGAAATATTTCATACACATAACCGTGTGAGTACTACTGCAATATAAACGAATTTTCAAGTTTTTAATTACCGAAACGAAAAAAAAAAAAAAACGTATTTTCCGCATAAAACAGGTGCAACAATTACCGGGGATAACGATTGGAGTAGGGAAACAGGTAATCGCATCAATAAAGACGAACGGGCGTACCGTGCAATAATTAATAACTTAAAATCGGATCTGTATTCTTTAGAGCAGCGTTTCTCAAACTGTGGGTCGCGACCCGCTGACGAGTCCCTAGTTAATTTTCGGTGGACCGTGAAAATTGGTTTGAATTGTATAGACTCCAAGAAATGTATGTTTTTATGCTCTGAGCGGGGCAAAGAATGTATTTACAACGAATTTTTTATTATTATTATTATTATTATTTGTTCTATCCGCGAACAACTTTTCTACCGGCCATTTCACTCCGATTTTCGAATGTAGCACTTTTTCTCAACGGAAATCTGATTGGGGTTGTGCTTTACCGAGGCGCGTTTTTCGATTTTCCCGGCTGTTTTCCTTAAACTGCTTTTTGAAAAGTGAAACCACGCGGGTCGCGATAGATTTTCGGGGGGAAACTTGAGGGATCGGAAGCTACGAGCGGGACGGAAACGATCCCGAAACTGCGGGAAGTCAGAGAGCGCTGGACGCAGTGGCTGCTAATACCCTTACACAGTTATGATGATGACGACGACGACGACGATCCGCATTTATCGACAAATGGTTATTTATCATAATGCGTGTATAAATTGCACCGTAATGGTTAGCGCTTTTGCGCGGATTTCGGCGGACAACCGAACTGCCGACGGTAAATCTCGCATGACGTGTATGCGTATGCAAATATGGTAACGGTGCCGCAGCCCGGGCAAACGACTGAAACCCGCGATGGGAAAACGAATGTCGCGCGATCGTTTACCGCGTTGATTTTCCGACATCACGACGACCGCTATACCTACACGAGCGGGCAAAACTCGAGACAATAAAACAAAAAAAAAACAAAAAAACAAAACAATAATAACAATAACAACGGTTAGGTACGGTGTACACGACGAGTCGGTTGTGTCGTACCGTCGTCGTCGTCGCCGCAACTGCGGCGCGCACAATAAACAAATACGGACGAGCGAGCGTTATTAAAAAAGAAAAAAGAAAAAAAAAAAACGTATTATTTTTGTATTGAGACGTCAAAACGGCGTCGTCGGACTCGAGTGGAACCGGCGACGGCGGCGCGGACGAGGAGAAGACAAGAGCGCGAGCGCGAGCGCGCGCGCGCACGCTGCTCTCCGAGAGGAGTTCGCGATAATTAATCTCGGGCCGGAGACGGAGCGCGTCAAAAAACTTCCCACACCGACTTACCGAAAACGGTGATATAATAATATGGTTATTTTTTTTATTTTTTTTTTTATTTTTTTTCTATCGTCTACGTACGAGTTATTATATAGGTGTACGACTACACGAGCACTCGACCTGACCGTTCGACCGCTATGTACTGTACTGCATGCGCATACACACATACACACATACACACACACACACGCAAACAAAAACTCTGTAAGTATATACGCACTCGAGACGATTGTAGCCCGCGTTTGTCTCGTTTTGTTTTCTCTCGCGTCTTTTTTGTCCGATTCGTTCCCCCCCCCGCCTCCCCCGCGTTTCGTCCGCGTATATTATAACAGTCCAGCGTCTCCGACGGCTGTATTATTATCATTATTATAATTATTACCACCGCGTAATCCTTTTACCCTTTATTATTATTTTTTTTTTTTTTTTTTTTTTTATCTGTGTTTCGGCCCGAAAAGACGGTCTCGTTGTTCGCTATACCACCGGGATCGTCGTCGGTCCGATAGGGTACCCGGCCACGGTGCGTACTCGCATATGGAGGCCGCGGGGACACGGGAGTCACCTATAGACTCGAATGCGATTCCGGCATCACTCGCGCGGCTAAATAAATATAGCGCAGTTACAGACAAACGCACAAGAACTATTTCCGGAAGCCCGATAACGATACGCCCAAACCACTTTTGTGCACATTTGCAACTTTTTCAGGACTCCTGAAGTTATAACTGCTATAAAAACTTACTGTCCTACCACATCCTCCGAGCCAGTGACTGCCCGTCGACGTATTAAGTGTTTATACACTATAAATACGGGACACAATTCACGCGGGGCCGGTTCGGAGGCGGTGCGCTGGCACAGAGCCAACCGAAAATCATAATTTCCTCATAATTACTCAGGGAACTATAAATTAAAAGTTATGGACAGAGAAGAATTGTATTGTAAAGATTCACCAACCACTTAGTATTAGATGGGCGAAATGCCCTCCCGCCACCAAAAAAAAAAAAAAACAAATGTCATCAGCAAACAAAGACCCGGCAAAATTGACAGCACTAGACCTCGATGTTTTCCAAGTCGGGTCTGATTTCGGGTACCATTCTCGTTTTATGTAATGAAAAATAAAAAATAATGCTCTCAATAAAAATCGTATTCTTTAAAGATGAAACAGTAATATGGAACAAAATTTATTCGTATATGATTATATTAAGTATCATTGTACGCACTTAAACGCATAAAAACTTGAATGCGTTCTTCGCGAGAGAAACTAAATCATTCGTAAATTTAAAATCTTTACTGGAAAAAAATCATGATATTGTAATAAAAAAATTAACGTTTCAAGGCACTTTTTTTAGTTTTCTTTAAATTTTTACCAATCATTTTTTTTTTTTATTGTTTTAAAAAGGACCTTTAGTTTTTTAAATCAGACTCCGGTAACGAAAACTGCAATAAAATATACTCACCAATACTCATACATGTTTATGCATTTCAATCGTTACTATAGAAACTCGATACTCGGTACATTGAAATTAAAATATTCGTTGAAATTTTGACGCACGCAGTATCTTAAATGATAACCGTCCAACAAATTTGATACATTTCTCGAAATTCCCCTACAACTCCGCCCCGCGCCCGTACAATCGCGTTGAATTAAAAAATGTGTTTCCAAGAATATACCGGGGAGTTGGAATGCACCGGCGTGTGTCCGGTTCGGGCGTGTATGGACAAGACACATTAAAATCGGCATCTGGATATGCTCGATATCAGCTACATTGATTCCCAGTATCGCAATACAAGATGCTCAATACTTTCCAGACTCGTGTTATGATACAAGACACGTATTTAAGAGGCTTTCACCACTTGAATCTAAAAATTCTCCGATTTCAAAGTTTTAGCGTTGGTCACAATACGCGTTTCAAAAACATATGCGATTTCCACATCTGTTGTTAACGCAACTGTAGTATCACAATGTTACTGTATTCAGCAGTGATAAAAACTATCGTTTTTTTTTTTTTTTTTTTTTTTTTTTATCGAGACAAAAAGTTGTCGATTATTTATCTTTATCAAGGTGATTGAATTGTAATGTGTCGTTCATCTCTTTCCGGATAATTATTATTCCAGCAATATCTGTATTCTTATTTTAACACGTATCGCTTTATACACCGCGCGGTAAACACGTAGGTATCAGGTGCGTCGTAAATTTAGCCGGGAAAAAAAAAACGTACGCCGAAAATTCCGAACACAATATCATATTGGACCGCGTTGAACCGCATTGTGTACCGACAAAGTCCGTTCGACGTTTTCACTATGATGAATTTTCACGGTTGAAAAGTATGAAAACGCGCGTAAATATTCTTTCAAAAAAAACGTATGCATTAATATTACGCACGTAGTGTAATAACCAATGATAGTAATGTGATTATTGTGTACGTTGCGTAAAAAAAAAATTTTTAAAAAAAACTACTACGATATTACCGCGGGCATTGAAAAACAACAAACGTGCGTGTTTTTAAACTTTTTTTTTTTTTTTGGTAGAACGTATTTGCAAACTTTTTTTGCAAAAACAATCTCGAAAATATCGTGGCACGTAAACAAACCAAAAAAAAAAAAGAAAAAAAAAAGAATATATACAAACAAAACCTAACAACGCGTACACACGCCGTGTATACGTTACATTAACGGAGGAAAAATTACAAATGTGATTTTAGTTTCGTTTTTGTTTTTTTTTTTGCTTTCCAAGCGCTCGCGACGTTTTTCTTTTCCCATTTGATACTTAGTCGTGCCATTTTTCAGTTTATTATTAGCCCGCCGCGTGCACTCGCGCCGGCCGGCCGGCCGAACGTTCTCGAAACGCTGAAAATCTTTCCGGCCCGCGCGCTTTATCGGATCGGAAAAGACTTCCGCGAACGACTGCGGGCAGTGGGGTCGGAATTCCGTCAAATTTCCGGTCACCGTTAGTAATTTATCGGTTTTACAACCGTATTTTTTTTTTAGCGACGAGCGTATTTGGATTAACAACGAAAACGGCTGAACGGATTAGTACAAAACCATGCTCGCAACGAACAATTCGTGTCCGGTCGGAACCTACGAGTCGCGTTAAAACCTATATGAAATGATATCGATGTCGTCGGATATTTCCGCAGCGGATAAAATAATATGCGAACGGTCCCGAAATTCAGCCGCGGCTCGCCGGACGAGGCTCGAGCCAGACGCCGTCCCATTTACAATTCACTATATTACATTAAATAAACGTAGTTTTTTGTTTTTTTTTTTTTTTTTCTTTTAAGCATATTTATATAAATGACGTTTTTCAAAACCTCGAAATTAATTCCGTTCAAATCGATATCGATCGGTTTCGGAAAAACATTCGTGGAAACCGAGTGTTTTCGAATGTTCTGAATGAATTGCCGATAACAACCGCCGACAGAATAAATCGCCGAATCAACTGCGCAACTATAACGGTTATAGCGCTCCCGGCACTCGTTTTTCGAACATCCGTCATTCTGGACCGTATCGCGGCGTTTCGAAATCGCCGGAATGTAACGTTTATCGTTTATTAACACAACGGCCCGTCTGTTGTCGTCCGAATGTACCGACGACAGCTGTTCCGTAAGTTCGTTTTGTAATTTTACCGCGTCGAACGCGGAAAAACGGCTCCGGACCACCGCTGACAACGAATAAACGAATTAGACGCGAACGTAATGACAACGCGGACGGACAATAACGCGTGTTCTTCAAGGTTATGTTACAAAAAACACGATTGTGTTTAACGGCGAACAAAAACCTTCGA
This sequence comes from Cinara cedri, assembly GCA_902439185.1. Taxonomy (NCBI): domain Eukaryota; kingdom Metazoa; phylum Arthropoda; class Insecta; order Hemiptera; family Aphididae; genus Cinara; species Cinara cedri. The sequence continues at coordinate 571,085 of CABPRJ010001923.1, forward strand.
ATGACTCCGAGTCTTGTCCGTTCGTCCGCGCGATTTCCCGACGCCGGCTACGACAGCGTACGGGGACAAACTCGGCACATTCTGAATCGGGACGTGTCCCGTAGTTGACCACGATGGCGAGGAGCCGTTTTCTACGATTCGATCGTTTTCGCTTTCGAAAGACGACCGCGACGCGCGTCACGTCGGATGATACGGCGGCGCAGGGTCCGTATTATCGTCGGTTTCCTCGTTCGAACGATAGTGTACGACGCGTAGGGAAATTAATCGAATTAAAAAAAAAAAAAATCTTTTTTTCAGTTTTTTTTTTTTTTCTAAAAATACGTAAACAATCATAGATAATATCATTGTCAACAACGCGCATCGTCTTATAAATATTTTTTTTTTATTAATGTAAAACCTTAAAAACGCTATAAAATTATACATTTTAGTAATCAAAATCACGCGAAATTTCACCACGCCGATAACGTTCGAAATGTTTTCAAACGGCCCGCGTTATCCGGACATTTTTTTTTTTTTGCTTTCGGTTCCTCGGACTATTTCCCCAGCAGTACTTTTTACCGCGTATACGTAGTCGGGCGTTAAACGCCAGTTTTGTTTTTTTTTTTCTCCTAACGGGTAAGAGAAGAGGCACGTTCGGAGGTGTGTCGGCTCTATAAATTCAAAGCGTTCCGACAGAAGAATATAATATATTATATATATTACTATTTGTTCCGCGTGTTTATGCAGTGTTTTTTTTTTTCGCGCCATGTCTTCGGGTGGAAAAAAAAAAAAGAAAGAATAATGCGAGCGTATAGTAGTAAACAACGCGCGCGTGCATATAATATACGCCATCGATTTTCAATCGAAACTCCATTCGGTGAGGCCCTTTTTCTCCGCGTGCTGTAGTCGTAATAAAAAGACGAGGAAAAAAAAAACAAGGGGAGAAAATACATAATTTTAAAACCAATAAATTCCTCGCGTTTCTCGCGAAGAGTCTAGGAGGAAGAAAAAACACGGTTCACTGTTCGAAACACGGTGTTTATAATATACATCGGTGAAATCGATTTTCGATTTTTTTTTTTTTTTCCTATTTTCTTACTCCGTCGTCGTCATCGTCGTCGTCGTCGTGAAAATACTATACGCACAATACAGATTAGTTTTCCCGGACGAAACGCGCGCATTAGCATTGTTTATGCTGCACGTGCGTATAGGTATCCGAGCGGTTCGCGGATTCGACAGTGTCGCGCTCGGTAAAATGATAGTTCAGAGGGTAGGAGGCCAGGATGGTACCGTAAAATGTCGAAAATTATAAAAAAAAAATTTCGATAGCGATTTTAAAAACTGAAAACCACTCACATTGTCGAGAGACAAATTATAATTTATACTCCTGGGTACTTATTCAAATAAGCGTGTAGATTGTAAAATATAATATTTTTTATTTTTAAAAAAAAAAAAATGTTTAAATTAAATTAACGAGATTCAAATTGGTCTTGTTTTTGTTATTAAGTTAATTTACTGTAATCGGATAATTTATTTATTAACGAATTGGGCCCGATTTTTTTATACCACTTATTAATTAATTTGGTTAAATTTTCAAGTATTTTCGTTAAAACCCGAAAATGGCAATCGCCTATAAATAATTAAAAAGTCGCCATTAAAAATAAAAACGAAATTGAAAATAAAGAAACCGTTATTGTCGAAAACCTTCCCGTTTCTCCGACGCGTTTTTTTCGGCGTTTCCCAAACACTAAGATTACGACAAAGAAAATCAAAAACTGATTTTCTCACTCGCCGGATAACGTTCGTTGCTTTGGAAAATTGCGAACAAGCTAATCGCGTATTTATTGCTGCGAGATTCGAGAAAACGAAACGGTTAACGGCCGTAGTGAGTTTGTCAGTTTTCCGTGCGCGTGTTGTCCCCGGTTTCCTAACCGCGAACGAAAACCGCGCGGAAAATCGCAATACGAACGACGTCGCCGCCGGTGCGCCGACCGGATTTTCGGAGAGCGGCGATCGCTCACAGATGGATATCGAAAGCTAACGAAAAACGCGGGAAACCGGCCGACGTTCGGGGCCACGGCCAACCGGTCAGCACACCCGACACTTGACCGGACCCCCGTGCGTTGGCGTTTCGACTGTCGTTCGCGTCCGCGGCCCCGGTTGTCGCGCGCCGATTTCCCCGCAACAAAGGAGTACGCGTGAGGCTCGGTCCACGCGGACACCGTTAAACGCGCGTTTGAACATTGCAGGGATTTGCAGATTTGACGCGTTCAGTCGCGACGCGTACTCCGAGGCGATCGGTCCCTTGCGATTTTCAACAGGAAGCGGAAACGGATTCTATTGTTATTGTCATTATTATTGCCGTACCGTCGCCTTAAACCGCCACAACGCGCGTCCCGAAAACCGATTGAAACCGAAAACTGTTTTTTGACGCGCGTAACGCGTTCGGTAAAACACGCGTTTCCGAACGTTTTTTTTTTTTTTTTCTTCGGTTTTTCGGTCGTGCGATACGACTCGCGGCAACACGCTGTGAATCGCGAAAACCGTACGACCGGTCTCCGACGATTGACGAGAAACGAAAAACAAACGGCAGGAGTCGCGTCGAAACGCCGTCGAAATATTAAAATGTGCGTCGTGTCAAAATATCAGCAAATTATATCGCCGTGGAATCGGCTATGATGTATTTTTTGAACACAAACGCACGTTTTTCCCGGCGTTTGCCAGTTATTGTGACAACCGCTCGGAAAATCAATAAACGGCCTCCTTAAAGTACCGTGCAGATAGAATTTTCTTTCGGAAACCGGAGCGTGGATTTCCGGTGGAAAAGTTGTTCGCGGACGAAAAAGCATAAAAAAATAATAAACATTATTCGTAAGATCAATGCGCTCCGCATTTAAAACGCACGTGGACTGTAAAGGTGCAGTTGTAGGTGTTATTCATGGGAAAACAAGGGGTTTCTGATTACTCGTTATTTGTAATTGGAGTGAATCGGGAGTCGACAGAATAATTGTAGTCGTTAAAAAAACGAGCGGGCCAACCCCCGTTCCTCACCGACGCCCCTGTCTACAAAGCAACACTATAATCTTATATATATATATATACGTATACGATCAGTTGTTCTAAAACTTTCGTTAATACGAGCGTGTCTAGAAGTATTGACAGTTTGTAAAATGTGGTCGGAAAACGAAAATACGATCGCGGATATTATTATACGTTATACCCGAGTAGTATTGTTTTTGCAGTGGTTTTTCGACGTTTAAAAGACACGTCTACCCAAAGTTCGAATTTCGTACATTTTACGGTTATTCGACGACGGGGTCTTCTTTTCGGCAACTGATAATAAAAAAAAAAAAAAAAAAAGTTATACATAGTATAAACACATAGGTCCGTACATTATAACGACCGGTGACCGTTTGCAGGTATTAAAATAAAAAAATTAAAATTACGTCGGTGGGATTCTATGGCCTTAACGTTGACGGACCCGATTTTATTTCATCTCTTTTTCTCCCGTCGGTGTACGCGTCTCTCGAAACATGTAACACCGCCGATTGGCGTGTCGCAAAACGCTGTGCCAACGTAACGTAATTCAGCCGACAGCGCGCAGGCCAAATAATAATAAAACGGCGCCGAGACGCGTGTTGTTTTCTTAAAATGTCCAGACGAGTGAAGTTTTTTTGAAATGTTTTTTCGATCGCCCTATAAATCTACAATAACAGATGGTTACACGCGCCGTGGCACGTATAAGCGGCGACGAGTATTCGTATTTGTGTCCGACTCTCATTTCGGTATAACACCGTGTTTTTATTTTTATTTTTTTTTTTAGTAGTAATAACAGTATCGTTAAACTTTAACAACACGGCGTGTATCTCGACGTTTTCATGTTGTTATAAAAAGAAAAAAAAAAAAACATTCCGTCGAAGTACGCCGAGTGCCGGCGGCCTGTAAGTCGCTTACCTTTACCGCATGAATTGCAAAACCGCTTATTCAAAGATTGACATTTCCATTGTCGTTTGGATTTCTTTAACACTCCGTCATTAGCACGGGTACGCCGGATATCAAATCCTGCGTAACACCTTTCCCGCTTTCCGGTCGGCACGGAGGCACACGCGTCATCGGTAACAGCGCACCCGCCCCCCTTCCCCCACCCCGACCTCATTTTCCCCCCTCGTTTTCAGCCGGCGTTTCGTTACGCGTCCGCGCGCGGGCCGCGGAGTCCGTACATTAAATACTACGCGCGACCGGGGATTTCTGTCGGACACGGTGTGGAGGAACGTACGCACAATCCGCCTTTCGGTAGCGCATTTTCACGCGGCGGAGGATACGTGGCCGATCGATAGACACGAACTCGAGTCCGCATATTACGCTCGCAGGAGCCTATACGCTGTTATAGAAATAATAATACACCGTTACGACGACGACGCCGTGCGCGCGCTAAAATGGTAAGTATGACTATTTTTTATTTTTTCCTATATTGCCCTCACGGCATGGTTTTTCTAACGTGAAACGGGATCTTTTTTCTTTTTTCGTACACAATATACTTATACCCGTAAACTGCCACGCGTACTTGCCGAGGGTCGAAAGCACGGTTATCGAGTGTTATTTAAATCCGCGGACAACCGGCGAGTTATTATACTTGCGTCCGTAGGCTGGGTGGGGATTTGATAGAATGGCTGTCCGTGATTACGAACGAACGTAAATATCGCACGGTAATATTAAAACGCGAGTCCGGCCGACGTGGAAGCGAAAACTGGGAAAACTCCGGCTTTGAGACGTTTTCGGATTCTCGCCCGTCCGCCGGTTCCTACAATCCGGCTACCTCCTCCCGGCATGTCGACGTTCTGCACTCGGTGGTTACAGACTCGGTGGCTTGTTACGCTTCGCCCGATGCGCAACCGTGTTTTGGATGGGTAAAACTCATCACCGTTATCGACTCGTCGATAGTGTCTCTGCGGTGGATTACCGCGGAGTTTGTTAGTTTATATTTAACGCAAGTACGACGTCATTTAGGTTTTTTCACGGATTTGCAAACGGAAAAAAATGTATACGGATACACTCATCGGGGCCGTGTTAAAGAGCAATGGACAACGGCGCGGAATTCGCCCCGGGTCGCCGCGCCGTTTCGTTCAAAACTCCGGGGCACCCCGGCCTACCGGAATTAACAATATCGTTATAATTACGTCACGCGTAATTTGTTTCGTTTTCAAATGCTTAGAGTAATAATGAATGTTAGACGAGCGTAGTAGTACGACCCGGTAACGCAAGACGTGCACCTAGAAAATATTAGTAAGAATCATATTTGCCGCCGGAGGTAAAGTGCGGACATTTCAATGTGAACGGAAAACCGTGATGGACAACACATTTAGGCGGGACGGTGGATTAACCCCGTTTGCCCGGGTCGCGGTACCTACGCGTTCTACGAAACCCCGCGAGCGCGTTGTAGAAATATCCGATTACCGCGCGGCGCCGCCCCGGAAACCCCGCAATATCGCCGGTCCTCCGACGGTCTCGCGTCCACAAAAAAATCGCCATTGCGAACCGAAATACATTTCCTCTTAAAACACTAAACCCGCGCGCTTTTAAGAAATTCGACGGCGTAAACTCGGGGATGAAATTTCCGTCCGGTAAACGATGACTGCGTCCCCTCGCGGCCATTTCATAATTGTCTCGGATTCGTTTGAACGCTCGGTACTTTAGCCTGTGTGCGGATCTCGGAGGACAGAGACGAATTGAAAACGGCGTGCCCGTGTAAAACGCCGTCCTTTAGAAACGGAAAAATCCGAGCCCCTCAATCGTCGCGGTATAAGAAAACAAAAAAATCACTATACTTTGACAGTAGTTTTACGGCCAATTCGGTACGGGGAACGCGTGGAAAATCAGTAGGGCGGCCCTTCTTACGGGCTTTAAAATTTAATTTTCTATTAGGAATTCGTGACCGCTGAACATTGCGTTCGGTCAGTGAACGGATGTCGCGTGGTTTCGCACGGCCATTAGCAATCCGGTGTCCGCGAATCGTCCCCCGGGAGCAATCTCTCGTGAAATTCAGTTGTCGGCCTTTAATGGAACACGGCGTGCTCGCGTAAAATCGATAAAAAAAAAAATCATACAAGAAGATTCAGCACACGGATAGAGCGACCCGAATTCCCGAACTCCCGGTACACCGTACTGCTGCGGGTATTAATTTTCGGCCGTAAAACCCGATGAAAAACAAAAAAAAAAACAAAACCGAGATTATTTCGATTTTTCAGTTCGTCCCCGTGTATTACCACCGGGTCGCGTCACTCGCCGAAAATATCGGACGGCCGCCCGCGACGCGTCGTCATAAAGAATAATTTACGCCGTAACGTCGTAATCGGTTCATATTCCCCGCCGTCCGTTGGAAATATCGTGTCCGTTTTGTCGTTGTCCCGTTGACACTCGGCGTACTCTGCGGATACTCCTGCGCGCGACGGATTTACGGGCTACCCCCCCCGGGCTCTCCTGTCGGCAGTGACGCGGAATCCGCGAACGCGGCGGCGGAGTGGAAACGGGAGAAGCGGTGAAAAACAAAAATAAATAAAAAAAAAAAAATGAAAAAAAATAGCCGTTCGCTCGGCGTACGTATTATGTTATATTATATTATGTACGGTAACGTCGCCGTACGAGATCCATAAATACAGCGTTCGTTGCCGCCGCATAAATATTTATTACCGAGTCCGCGGACGAACGGTTCTCACGAAAAGCGTCTCGCCGGCACGCGCGTGTGTTTCGCGTCACGACCGTTTTGCGTCGCGCGCCGTCGTCGTCCCCGCGGACCTCCGGGTCCCGGCGACGTGCTCGCGCGCGTGTTTGTTTTTTTCTTTTTTTTTTCCGCGCCGGCCGCCGATAATTCACGTCCGGGGCACAACAGCGAACCGCGGTCCCGCGGAGACTTTACCCACCGCCGTACAGAACGCGTGCAGACTTGTAAACGGCGCGCGCGCGCTCGCGATAAACGCGACGGGCCGTCGGAACGCGCACGGGACGGGAGAGACGGCGACGGCGGCCCTTTGAACAACGGGTTGTCGTCCCGCCGGACAGGTAGTGAAAAAAAATATAGAAAGAAAGAAAAACAACGTTTCTCCGTCGACACTGGCTATAGCATTGTTACGTTATTCCGGCGGCCGCGCGCGATCACCATAAACTGCAAGGCAATACTCTACGGGTATTGCCGGAACGGCGCGTGAGTGCGGACGCAAAGGACGCGACTGCGGGGACGATCGTCGCAAAGCCGCCACGCGAAAACCCGTTCGCGGTGGCGGTCGTTGCGGCGGTTTCGAAATAGGAAAAACGCTCGTCGGCAAATCGGAAATCCGATTACGGTTTTTTCCGCCGCGTGCCACGTACTCGTTCTCGCGGTCCGACGACATTCGCATCGCGAAGGAAATCGTCGTTGGTATTCGCCCCGGCCGACGAGATAGCGGATCGGTCAATGTCATCGTCGAACATGTCCGACGCAGTGCAGACGTGTTCGGCGGGAAAAAACCACGGCACTCGTCTAATCGTCTAACACAACGATCGGCGATTTCGATTTAGATGATAAATGTTTCACGCGCTTTTATCGCGGAACCCGGCGCGCGCCGCTGGAACGATCCGCGACCGCGGTTGCGCTCGTGTTCGGTGCGGTGATCGTTTTTACCCGTCGACAATCGCCGTTTGTAAAAGCCCGGGAGAAGAAAAAATTCCGATAGTATTTCGAAATGTACAGTGGTTATTCGGCCGATCGCCGGTAAACGCCCGAGACGTGCGCGGGGCCGTTTTAAAGGTTTACGGGACTTTCGTTTTCCGTTTTTTCCGTCGGTTCGCCTTGGCGCGACGCGTCGACGGACATTCTGACGGAATCGCGGGGCACGCGGATTATCACGCAGTCGTAATGCCGCCGCCGTGTAATTTCGCGATAAAAAACGTCGCGAAACGACCGATAAAATCATCAAGTGCGCGAAACTGCGAAATAAGTGATAAAACGGGACGTTTTTCTCGCGCTATTAAAATAACGTCATTACGTGAGTACATAAAACGCGTGACGACGGGGACCGGTCGCACGAGAATTTATACCCTACTGCGTCCGGTAACGAGCGCAATATCACGCGAATCCGGGATGCGTTTGTTCTCTTTTTGATTTTTTTTTTTTTTGTTCCGAGTTTAGCGAGAACTTATTGGTTTTACAAAGATGTTTGTTTTTATTTTTTTTTTATGCGAACACTTTTTTGTCAATTGGCAACCGTTTTTAATTCTTTTTCGTTATTATTAAGCGTTTAGTATTTCAATATCTTTTTCAAACGTCATCGGTGTCATGGTAGTAACGCGCATTGTTTCAATCATTTTACCATCATTCGACGTGTATATTGTCGGCGGAGCCGCGCTATCAACTGAACCCCGCTCAGAATTGTTTTTTCGCTAGCAATGGTTTACCGTTGCTCACAGACAAATCCCCGTCTGTATCCCACCTACCCAACTTTCCATCTAAAATAGCGGCTGCACCCATGTGCGAAGTATGTCCGTCTTTTTTTTGGATTCTTATATCGGTTTTATAATAACGTTTGCGTTTGTATTTTTTTCGCCGTCTGAAAACATAATAATTACGATAACCAAGACAATCGCCCCGATCGAAAATCTCGCGGCAACTGCCCTCGTGGAATTTCGGATTTTCGATGCGCAGCGTCTTTTCTGAAAGAAAATGTTGTTTTGACGGTGCATTAGGAAATCGCTTTCCGGGGGACCTTTTAATTTTCCTAAAAACTGTGTAGGAACAACGGAAAAGTTTACACGGAAACAGAGATTGCGTTACTTTCGGTTTTGCGTGTTTGTTGCGATTCGGTTGAAAATAACCGAAAAGACGTTTGAATTTTTCAAACGGTTCCGGCTATTATCGTGCGGTTTATAGGCATTCGATATTTTTTTCGGTTTTCGTATTGGTTTTATTTGGATGAAATTATTTTTGGCCGAGCAGAAATGCTTGAAAATTCTACTCGTGGTCCGTCGAATTAAATTGTAAAAATGTTAAACGTATTATTTTTTTAGCTTTTTTTAAATTAGAATTTTCGACGAAATCGTAACATTTTAAAACGAGCCGGGGCCGACCTTTGCCCAGAATTGTATTTCGTCAGCAATGACGATGTTTTTACTATTTTATTGTCGATGAAATAGAACATTTTTAATGTAAAAAAAAAACCGTTATTGTGATCGATTCGCCCGTAACACGGATAACGATCGAGACCGGGATAGACCCCCGTTTCGACGACGGTCACGGAAATATAACCGAAACGTCGTTTTCGGCCGAACTTTTCGGCATTACGGGAACGAACGGCCGGCGGGCGCGGGCCGGTCTGCTCACCCGCGTTCCGGACGCGCGGTTTTCGACCGGTTTCAAACCTCGGCGGACCCGATTCCCGGGCGCGTCACGTCGTTCCGTCGGGAGTTTGCCGACGCGCGACGCGAACGCGATTTCACCGAAATTCGAATGGGTGAGTGGTGGGGGGGGAGGAGGAGCGCCGAATGTCCGTTCGCCGGGCGCGACAAACGGAACCGCGCGCGCGTATTAAATATTGTACGGTACATGTATACATATATATATATTTTTTTTTTTTTTATTGTTTATGTCGTCAAATTACAATCGGTTCAAAATATTATTACGCCAAAACGGTATATGTACAATTAATAATAATAATAATAATAATAATAATAATAATAATAACGTTAAAGTTACACGCGATAATCTTATAATCTTACGAGTAGTGTCGGATACCAGTGGTAGTATATTTTGTTATTACAGTTGAATATTATTATACAATGCGAACGGGGAGAAAAAAAAAAAAAATAATAAAAGCGTTTTACAACAATCGTATAATATACGCGTAGAGAGTACAGCCGTAGCGTGGACAAATATGACGTGCGCGCGGATAACGGTAGACCCGGACGGGACCGCGCGAGGCGCCGCCGTAACAGTGTCGCGGAAAACGCTGCGGCGGCGGTCGCCCGCCGACGAGTGAGCCGCGCGCGCGACCCCCGACCCCCTTACCCGTATTTCCCGCCGTCCGGTACGTTCGCGACACGGGACGTAGGCGCCGGCGACGAGCCGGAAAAACACGATAACGGTACGTCACCGGCGACCGGTGCCGCCGACCGCCCGCGCGCGGAACGGCGCGATTCTCGACGGTCCGCCGTGTGTACGTTCAACGCGTTTCGGTGTAAGCGTCTCGCGTTCGTGCGCGCTCGGACTTGCTACCGCGGACGCGGCGTCCGGTCCGTTACTGCGCGAATGTTTCTTTTAAATATCACGCCCCCCCCCCCACCGGGGTAACAATTGTCGTCCCGTCCGCATCGCTGTTATCTACTGCGGGCTATATAAGTAATAATAATAATAATAATAATAATAATAATATTTAGCGCATTCACTAATAATAATACATAATGATGATGCTTAATTTTAATAAAAAATAAAATAATCACGACGCGTAGTAATAGGTAGGGTTTTCGTGCGGAAAAAGTCACTTTTTTTTTTTTTTTTTTTAATAATAATTTTTTAGTCCTACCGGAAAGTTTCGTAGAAGAAAAAAAAAAAAAAACGTAAAAAAATTAGAAAATCCGTCGGAACACACACACACGATATTTTAAACGGAATAATGTGTATCGGCGAAGCGATTTGATCGAGATGACGTCATTTTTTTTCTTTTTAATTATAATTATTATTATTCGTTTCGGTTACGATTTATTTATTTCTATTAAAACGTTACAAATTTATATATCATTAATATTTTAAATATTATTCGCATAATATATGACTAGATGCGCGCGTGCATTGTGGTGACGTTCGTACCGTTGAGTAATAATCGCGGTCCAAAACGAAATCCCATGACCGAAAACCGGACGGGAAATGTTCCGGGCGACACGCGGACGTAAATGACTCCGACCCACTCTAGCGGTGAATGTAACAACACGATTATTATTTACCCGTTATTGTGCAACATCGATAACATTATCGTCGGCCCGTTTAGATTTTTAGCTTTTCTAGTACAGTTTTCTCGACGAAAATCCAGGGTCGTCGACACGGTCGCCTATCACGTCTTACCGTAAACAATAATCGCCGACAGTGTCTCCGCCGTCGCCCGCCCACCGTGTCGGGTCCAGTCCGTAGTGAGTCTGGTCCGCGGCACAAACAAACGAATTGCGTTTAGAGGTTATTTTATTACGTACGTACATAATATATATTATTTAAATTTAATACATAATTTTTTTTTTTTTTTTTATTTATTTACGGGATTTACTTACGCCTTACGCGATAAACACGATAGTAATATAGTTATGTACACCGCGCAATAAATTATTATAGGATGAAATGTACAACGATATTTTCATACATGATAAATTAATAATCAATAATAATAATAATAATAATAATAATAATAATAATAATAATATTAATAATAATAATAATGATAATAATAATAATAATAATAATAATAATAATAATAATACATGTATATAAATTATATGTACAACGTAAAAATATTTATACAAAAACGAAAAAAAAATTTAAAAAAAAAAAAAAAAAAAAAAAATAAGGGACAAAAAACATTGGTTTAGGACTCCGGTGTGAAACGATTAACGATGTATTTGTAGACTGGGGCTCCGGAAACGATTTTTCCTTTTTCCGTTTAGTGTCGGATGCGCGTCACTCGCGGTTCCCGGTGCGATGTCACGGCTTCCTCGTCGAGCAGCTGATGAGATCTCCGACAGCGGCCTGTAGAAAATGGAAAAAAAAAAAAACCTTTACAAATGAAAACGAAAATCTGCGATCGCGAAAAACTGCGATTTTATTGTATTATTAATTGTCCCGCTCGGCGTAGACCGTGTCAATTTAGTTTCCCCTACCCCGTTTTTTTTTTTTTGTATTCAAAATTAAAAACTTGAATCTCAAAAAGAAAATCAATTTAAGACGCGATACCCGAATGTTTTGTCTTAAAAACTTACGGCGTACCGAATTTGAGTTCAGCAAGGGCATATCCGTACCGTTCGTTTAAATCGTGAACTGACCGGTTATCAAAATTAAAAATCGAAAAAAAACGCCAAGACCGCTTCAAGTTCGATAACTGATCGATTCAGTTTAATACAAAAAACCGTAGACCCTTACGCTTTGACATTCACACAGAGAACCGATAATTGTAGAAAAACAACGCTCCAATAATGCTATACGGTTTTGCCCCGTCCACGGGGTCCAGAAGTTCCGGTCCAGTTCTAGTCATCGTGTTACCCCGATTGTTCATAATGCGTTACGCTGTTTACAGAAATACAGAATTTTCACACGGGACGGCCGACCGACCGACCGACTGTTTCTATCGGCTGTCCTCGGAGCGCAAACGTCTTTTATACACCTCTGCGGACCGAACACGCCACCCAGTTCTCCGGACGAATGTTCCGGGCGTACCTGCGGGTCCACGGTGAAAACCGACAGCACGAAGAAGCCGTGTCCGCCGAACGCGAGTTCGTCGTGTCGTACGTCCGTACGACGGAAACGGTACGCGCGCGTACACGATACATACGGGCATCGCGCCCACCGATACCGATAATATTTTTCCTGATATGCAATGTCGAAAGAATAGCCCGTACGACTTCCCGCACTTCGATAATCGATTTTCAAGAGCCGGAGTCCGCGGGCGCCGTGGGCCGCCCGCGCTCAAGCTCCCCCTTTTTCGGGGCGCCGCTTACCGTGTTCGCGGCAATCCGCTAAACGACAAGTTTGTGCAGATGCCCGTTTTAATTAAATCCCGCGCAACTGTTTGCGTATAATATTATGCCCCGTTAATGACCCGGCTCCCTCGTCGGAGACCAATTAGACGCGGGACGACCCTCGCGGCACGTCGAATAATTGAAGCGGAAATCCCCTTGTCGTTTCCACGTGGCCCCCGTGAGCGTGGAAATATAATCGCCTGCCGCGACGAAAAAGGTCGCGTCTCATTCTCCCGGCTTTTCCGATCTCCTATCGTATCGCCCGTCGCGACGAACTGTTTCGCGTTTTTCACTTTTTCCGATTTCGAATCCGATTCCTTTGGATGGGGGTAGACCATTACCAATACCCGATAAGACGTTTTCGGCGGGCGATGCTCAAAAAAAAACAACGATGCGGCCTTTTTCGTTGCGGCTACGTTCGAAAAACGATCGCAAAAAACAAAAATAATAATAATATCCCCCCCCCCCAAAAAAAAAAAAGAAAAATCGACCGACCGATAAATGGTAATTAAAAGAAGATTAAAAAACAAACGTGTGTCTTACCTAAGTATTTGGCAAAGTCCAACGACCGGGGAGCGTAGTCCAACAGGGGCGGGCACTCAGCGTCGTCGTGCTGAATGACCTTGTGCAGGGCGGGCGACCCGCGGCCGCCGGTCCTGCGGTAGGCCAGGACCAGGGCCAGTAACAGGAACAGGGCCACGCTGGCACCGACCGCGGTCAACAGTTGCCACTGGGTGTGGCCCAGGCCGGCCGCGACGACGACGGGAGCCGAAAGTTCAGCCGTCACGTCCTCCATTCCGGCCACAGCGGCCACGGTCTCGTCGTCGTCGTCTGCGTCGGCAGAACTGCCCCAGCGGCCCGGTACGGTGATCACGGTGGCGGAAGCGGTGAAAGTGGTGATTGCTGCGGTGGTGTCTTCCGGGGCGGTGTCGCTGTCGGTGGTGTAGTCGCGGAAGGTGGCGTCGGCTACTTCGTCGGTGGCTACGGTTTCGGATGGTGCGGCGGTGTTCGCGGCCGCCGGCCCTGCAGGTCTGGCCGCTGTCGTTACTTCAAACACGGCCGCCGGGGTCGAGTGCACCGCGCTCCTGGTGTCCAGCAATAACGTGGGGCTGGTGGACATTTTCACGGAATCGTCGGCTCCGCCCAATAGTGACACCTGTGGGGAGGACATAAAAAAAATAAAATAAAAATAAGTTTAAAACTACTGCATTCGCCGCGAAATTTTCGTCATAAAGACCTCAACGCCCTGACAAAGATTAAGGTACTCCTGTAATTCGGTTATGAAAATGTATGCGAGCTTATAAACAAGTGCACTTGTATTGTATTTTTCATTTTTACGTGTTCTATTTGGTTTTTTAACATTGAAACCGGACAAATCTATACAAATTCCGAACGTTTTATTCTCGTAAATGATTTGATAAAATCGCAAAAATTCTCGGACAGAAATAACTTGCAAAGTATACTAGTGTATGAATTCAAACAAAATCACATTTTTAAACAGAATTGCTGTAATCGCGTGTATAAATAACGTGAAAACGGTCATATTCCTCCCACTCAAATGGGTGTCACGCAGTAGATTACTGGAAAAGTCTTATCATTAAGCCAGTAAACGTATAAAAGGAAAACAATTTTCATTTTATACAAAATTGGAGAATATTTTAATAACCGACTCCAATAACCACCGTAATTCTATAACGTCGACGGTAAAACTCTTAAAAAATGTGTATTTTCGTTTTCCGTTTTACGATAATACGCATTAAATTTTTTAACGTTTTTAAATGAATTCTGCTAACGGAGAAGCGCGTTCACAGAGGGATTTTTTTCTGCGGAGGGTGCACGGATATAGAACGTAATTTTTATTTAATATTTCATAATACACGGATTTACCGTTTTGCCATTAGCGCGAAACCCCGTCGCACCGAAAAAAGCTTTATGCAAAATATTTATTAATAAAAAAATATCATAATAATTTCACACGAAAATCGTTTCATCTCATTTTTTATTATTATTATTATTATTATTATTTTTTTTTAAATCGAAATAATCATTTCGAACGAATACGATTTATTATTATACTTCTCGTTTTTCGGGATTATTTTTTTACCTACCGAAAATCCCTTAGGTACCGACTGAAAATTTATACGTTACATTTTATTATTATTAAACTAATCTTTTCCGTCGACTGTCGGCGAATTATGGTGTGCGCCCGCGGGCGATCGAACGGGTGGGACGGGATGAGGGTAAATACCTCCCACCCTATGACCTCTTTCCCTTAAGAATTTACCGCAGTAATATTCTTGTACATTGTGTGCAGGCTATACATTGTGTGACACGATGATCCGACACCAAAAATAACTTCTGATCAATATGTTTAGGATTCATTTTTCTAGTAATAATTACTATAACGTTAAATTTAGATCGTTGTGGCTCCTCTAGGCTGTACATTTTTATTTTTAAACAAATTATTTTTGAATAAATCGAAAATGATCATTTTAATAGTATACATTTCGAAATGTTTGATATCCATATCAATCACCGACATTTTGTCCGTGAAAAACAATTAGTCGCTAGCGATTTGGTAAACTGCGAAAAATGTTTGACCAAAAAATACTAAACAATTAATGAACAAAACAGAAGTCACGTTATTTATGTACACCCCGTATTCATATGAAACAAATTATAATAATTTATACAAAATCAACCCTCACCTCTCAGCCCCCTCATATGCAGAAAAAATAATTCGATCGCCACCGTGTGCGCCCGGTATTGCCAACGTTCAAAATAAATTCCCGTTGACGAAGACGGACGCTTACATTTTTCAAGTATTCTTCTTGTGATATAATATTATCATTTTTTTTTGTGAATTACGATCCGAACGAGACGATTTATTTCAATTTTTCCACGAGTACGCAAAAGTATGCAATATAATTGTGAATAATGTTTGCGTAAGCTCCCGTCCCCTTCATTTTCTTTGCAACGCAATAAATATCATTTTAACTCCGCGCATTCTATTTTTCAGTACAAATTCAAAACGAGTCGGATCCGAGACGTCTCTTGCTCGACAAAAATCCACAAAATCCAGACACCGCGTGCACATAATAAGTTTGGTCCGCGTGAACGATAGACTGGCCAGCAATTGTTTAATGCATGTATAACACCCGATGCGTGTATACATCTCCCTCTTTAAAAAAAAAAAAATATCAACAGTAAATTTTCCTAATGATTTCTCTTTATTATCCAGGCTTAGCCTGTAACCTCCTCTTACACTTTCGTATAAATAGAACAGCAGTATCCGAAATCGACGATTCATGTCGGATGCATATCGCATATTCGTTGTGCAATTTATTATCATACAACGTATCCCGTGATGATCGATGCATTGATAATATTTGTGTAAAAACAACATTATTGTAGTGAGTATTTATTATCGTTTATATCGCCGTAATACTGCGGTCCAATGAAATGTCGTCAACAGTTTATCGTGCGATACTTGAGCACGCGGTAAGCGAAACCGTCGTCCGCCGGTTGTCCACTGTACCGAACGGTTGTTAAAAAAAATCTTTCCTTAACGGCCCGAGAATTGTTAATTTATTCGCTTCGACTATACGGATTCGATGACCGGTCGCCCGCCGGACGTCCGTAAATTAATATTAAAACATCATACCGGCGCGGCGGCCATGTTTCTCGTCGGTTTCGAGAAGAAACAAAAAACCGAAAAAAATATACCATTGGACGGACGACGACGAACCCACTATATAATTAATACGGTTCCGAGTCGTATTACAAAAACAGAAACTGCTTGTTAAAAAAAAAAAAAAAAAAAAAAAAAAAAAAAGCAGGTAGTATACCTCCTAAAGAACGCGAGTAAAACGATTTTAATTTAATTAACACGGTTCGTGTGTTTTCCGCGAACGTTAATTATTACAATTGTCCATTTTTTTTTTTTTTTTTTTTTTTTTTTTAATATATATAATGTGTAGGTATATGCGTATATTGAGTGGAGCGAGTTCTCGCAGTATTTCGAAATGATTTGTCATCATTCCTCCGGCGCGCCTTCTCTTATAATTACCGACAGCAAAGTGGAGTAACAGAGAGAAAAAATACAATACGTAAAATTCGTCTTGGAAAAAAAAAACTCGGTGCCTCGTCGGACGAGAACAATAAAAATTATACACGAATCCGGCGAAGTTATAATAATGTATAGTGCGAAAACGTTTAGTTATTTTTAACAATGAAAATGTGAAGTAATAACACTGCAACTCACTAGAAAAAGGCAGTTTCGAAACGCGGAAAAATTACAGATATAAGGTCTTCTTAACTAAACGCATACCTCCGTAACTCCAGGTCTCGTACCGTTAGCCTACAATCTCGCGTTCGTAGGAATTCAATCTCTTTCTGATTAAAATTTAACAACCTCAGCCGCGGTCTGTATCGCCCGGAATCTACCCTTGCTGTTTTCACTCCAGAACTGCTCTTGTGGTGGCTGCAAGATCTCCATTTCTCATTATGTGGTTCAGACCACCGCTTTTTCCGTTTCATCTCAAAACTCCTCGCTAAACTTTCTTCACTGTTAGTAAAGTATATTATTGCCTATATTTTATCATAACCCGGTTCGCGTACGCATATCATTCTTACTCTGTACATTGTTCTCGAACGCCTTTCGGAAATAAAAAACGAAATAAAAAAAATAACCCCGTCTCGTTTCTCGGGATTTCAAAAACCTCCGCATATACGCGAACGGTGACGAACGGGGGATTCTCGCCACCGTTCTAAATAATTACTCGCGATTAAAAGCGCCGTTTCGAAAACGTTTGTTTAATATTTTGCAACATGCGCTTCTTCTTATAATATATACGCGCGCTGCAAAAGTTACGTTAATTCGGCACAACAATTAGCATAATAATATGTGAGCGAAATGTACGCCGGAGTTGGGGTGTAAAAATTAAACCGCATTTATCTTTTTCCCCGCGTGCAGTACACAATAACAGTTACTGCAGTCGGAATTCTCGCCTCAGACAAACAATTAGAATATAACACACAGGGAAATAATATCGGGCGACGGAATAACAAAAAAAAAAAAAAAAAACCACTGTATACGATCAATTTGAAATTCGTTTTGTTTTTCGTCGTCTTTCCGACGCAGCGTCGTATAATCAATTACCATTATTATTGTACTTTTGACATTAAAACCGAACGAAACTCAATATATTATCGTGCGTCCGATTAAAAAATATATATAAAAACTGCAATTCGTTAAAATAAATTCCGACGGTCTAGCGGACCGCGCGTTTGGCCGGTCTCGTTCTATAATAATATATTATATCAACTATATAATATACACAATAAAATGAAAAATTCCCCGAAAAACGAGAAGAGAAATTGAAAAAGTTTTCGGCGGGACCCCGGAGTTCCTCTGCCGCGCTCTGCAGTCTTTTAATACTCCTTAATGATATTTATAACGGAGTTACGGGGCGGGTTGTCAAAAGAACGAAGAATTTCCAATTTTACGAGCCATTTAACGTCCTCTTTTTTTTTTTTTTTTTTCCCTCGGCGTATTTTGTTTTATTTTTTTTTCGTTTTGTCGTTGGAAATCCGTTAATACGTCACCCTAAGGGCTAGGAGTTAATAACAAAGGGAAAGTGAAAAAAAAAAAAAAAAAGCTGACACCGTGGTGGGTTTTTATACGCACGCGGTGCGGGAGAATGTCGGGAGTAGCCGAGCGGAAAAATGAGATAGATATATATACGCGCTACCGGTGGACGGGATCGAGGCGAGGAGAGAGCGTTGAGTAGAGGACACAATAAATGATCGAAAATCCCTACGAATCAGAAAACACACTTAAGCCGGGCGCGATTTCGGACCCGCGCGAAACCGAATGGTAAATCGATATAATATAGTCCGCGGCGGATCCTCCGAGCTTTTTATATAGAGAAGCCGGTCTGAAATTGTTTCCGTGTACGATCAGCGGGATACTATAATACGTATATAATATATAGTAGATAAGGTCGAAATGATGTGTAAAAAAAAAAAAAAGAAAAAAAAAAGTGAAACAACTGACCCGGATCCTTCGGTTGTTTAAATTTTCGCCCAATCCGATTAGGATGTAGGCTGCTACACGCCGGCCAAACAATATTAAAGGTTCAACGCGAAATGGCGGCCGTTTACTTATCGAAGGCGATCAATTACAGTATAGGAAGTCTGTATTATAGTGTACACGAGTGTAAGACTAGCAATTATTATATTTATTGTTATTATTTTTTTCTTTTTTCGTTACTCTACTGCTCGTATTGTCGGGTACCGAATGGTTTCAGATGCTGAATATCGACGGCGACTACGGGGGTCGCGTTTTTGGAAAATTAATACCGAGGGCTCAAATCCCGCGCGGGAAACCTACCGAGCGAATCGCGGCAGGAGCAATGGGTATTATACATATTTAACAAAAAATCGTCGGTTATATCGACTTTTTCAAGTGATACGAACCCTATGCAAGTTAAGGAAGAACCAAATAAATATAAAAAAAACTAAAAAAACATTATACGTGCACCCCTCACTCTTGTTTTTATATATTGGCACAGTTATCCTCTAAGAGTTTTCGCCACCATCACACTCCGTCACTCTATCTAAACCCCCCCCCCGCCTACCTCACATTCCGGTTTTCATCAGCTCGGAAACTTTTTAAATCTTCATCCGTCGCGTCAATCCACCGGGTCTTACTCGAGGTTTCCATTGCGTAATGCCGCCCTCGCTGTTTCGTTTTCTCCTCTTTTCGTTGCACGACCTAACCTATTGTATCCTCGGTACCTCAACGAATTTTTTCACATATTCTTAGTGAGTTCCACCGTACCGTAAATATCTCTGTTGAACGTCTTCCGTCCGCTATTATACGTACGCCCAAATGGTTAAAAACAAGAAAAAAAATCTGTTCTCTTTCCGAAATGCGAGTTTAAAAATATTATAAAAATTGATCGTTGCGAATACATTGTAAATAATGATTGCATTATTTCAATATATATATATATATATACGTAATAATATCACACGAGTATATTATGGACTGAAGGAAATCGCCGTTGAGTTTACGATATCGTGCCGATTCACGTGGATATAAAACAATCGCTCTGTACATATTAACATACTGTACGTATATAATTATGAAAATATTATGTCGGACCTAGTGGGAGGCGGACGGTCGGATCGTCGCGTATAATAACATAATAATAATAAAAATGGTCGTGCTGTGCTATTGCATACAGAGGGCCGCGACGGACGCCGATGGGCGGTACCGGAAGCGCCGCGGTGTATAATTGCACCGGAATATAATATTGTCAGCACCGGTGTAGTGGGAGACCTGACCAGTAATTAGCCCGGAGAAAAACGGCCGAAAATCGCGGGTATTATATTGTTACATGTACCCTTCGGCCGGTCGTTAGCGCCCATTGAAGACCCGCACGTTTAAAATGCATATTTCTCATACACCAATTCCGTTCGACATCACCGCCTTGTTCCGGCGTTATGTGCGCGTATGTTTTGTTTTAGTCGTAACCGTTCTTATTTCCACATTGTCTTTTACCGGCGCACTAAATTAACAGATGGACTGACAACAGCGAAAATATCGTACACAAGCCGATAAACGCGTTAGCGGAACAAAATCGCTGTATGGACGACAAAAATTATTTGGAAATATAACTCGGCGGGGGTTCGGACTGTAGAGAAAAAGCCACGGAGGGTGTGATGTGAAACGTCCGGCTGCGCACGAATTCCGTCCCAAAGTAAAGAATTCCGCTCCAAGTTTAACAGTATGTTATGCTCAGCACGCCCGAATATTAATTCATTGATGTGTTAAAAAAACGTATATTAATCGGCGCAGCATTCGTATGATTAAAAACAGACGGGTGACATGAGAAGAAGACGATTTTTTTGGGACAAAATACGGAAAAATATGAAAATGGCCAATTCCATTTTCATATTAACCCGTTTTGATTAGGTATACTATAAGAATATCGTTCAAGCCTTTTATTCACATAATTTTTTTTTTTTACTACGCCTAATGATTATATAATGTATATTATAGTATAATACATTCCTATAGCACGAATAAACCTTAATTTAAGACTCCATCATGTTAAAGGATTCGAACTTTGAATCGTGTAACAACGACAAAAATCAATATTTTTAACCTATATTCATAGTAATAATTTGCTGTCGACAGTCCCAAGTCCGTATAAATCCGGAACGAAAATGATGTTTTTTACATCGAGACGCAGTTCGTGTAATGGACAAATATCGTCGGGACGCGATTCACGGGGAAAAAGGATTTCGAGACGCAGTTCGTGTGCAGCGGGAACGTCCTTAGACGCTTATAAACCAGAGAAAAAAACTCTCTCAAAAGTCTTGTCGTACCGTATACGACTAAAATTTATTATAGTCGAATCCGTAGGACTGTGTATAGTGATGTTTGTAAAACAGCGCAAATTTCAAAAAAATCGTTTAGCCGTTAATTCGTTCTTGGGCAACGTAATCATACTTAAATCGGGCTAAATACTTTTCGAGCAGCGACGCGAAACTTTTGAATTGGTCGGCGTCCGACCGACCGGACGTAGTGCAACGGATCTTCTGCAAAGAGGCGGCAAACGGAGATGTGGAAATATCAAAAAAATATCTTATGTGTATATGTGATACGTGGATCGACTTAGCCGACCGTCGGATACCCATACTCGGACTACGCACTTGAACGGGTGACGAAAGATTTTCGGAAAATAAACGCGCGTCGTCAGGTTTCACGCGGACCGACGGAATGGTATCGAAAATGTCGAGTACAAAACAAATAAACCGCGTTCCGATTGTATAAAAACGGGACACTCGAGGCGGAAAATCGAGACGTAAAGAATTTCGTATATTATATCTACACTCGGCTTTTATCGAGAGTGAAATACCGTTTAAAAACATCGGAAACGTCACACGCGTTTCCCGGTGATTAAGGTCTCGGATACGGGGAGGTATTTTTTTTTGTTGTTTACGCGGGATCATTTCCGGTATATTATTATTATTTTAGCTTAATATTGTATCCACGTTGGCGATAGACTAACCGAGTGGAAAACACTCTCTGCGTGCGTACATACATAAACAGTTTTCTCTCGATACAACGTTTTTCTTATCGTTCGATCGGCGGGTTCGTGAATTATTTGTTGCTCTCCGAAGCCTCGGATTCGATTTCCCGCGGATTTACACATTTGCGTAATCGGTCGACCCACGGAAACCAAACGATCCGAAAACAAGTTTATCAGACGGTACAATCCCGTAGTCTCGTAATATACTTCTAGACGGTTCATTAGTCCCTTAGATCAACAGAGATAGATTGATTAGTGGCTAGGGTGTGAAAGGCAATAAATCTACCTGGTCCCGAGGACCAGGGCCAATTATAACACTCGGTGTTTTATTCATAATTTTGTCCTCGGGATGAGCTCCGCTCGGTTGTGCGCGTTATCATACTGAATGCTTAGTCAAGACGTTTAAGTTTTCAGATAAAACTACGGCCATTTTTCTACTTCCCGTGGTACACGTGTTTTGTGTTTTGTTATTTTCAAATATTCGAATTTTACCTCGATAGCTTTGGATAAATGACAATCGAAATATTACGATTTCAGCAAAGAATAACAGATTAATCTGTTATATGATATCTGGAAAGTATAGTGGTGTATTAGTCGCGAAGGAGCGCAATCGGTTTTTGACAATTCACATCAGTTGGCCGCGCCGATTCGGGGATCTCTCTTGAGAGTACGCACATGTTCTATAACATCCATTTATTTACCACCTAACGGGCGCAGGCGTTATTCGGAGTAGAATCATCTACTCAAGCGTCTTGAATAATATTTTCTCGGTTGTGATCGAACGGAGTGAGGGAGCGGTCGGTGGATCGACGAGCCCTACACGATCGTTCGTCAGAACCATTCGGTAGAAACGGCGTATCAAGTATATTATAAAAGTTGGTCGATTGAGCGATCATATTGCACGAGTTCAAATTCGATTCGACTGACAGTATAACATTTGACGTGATCATTTTCTGGGGCGAGGGGGAGTAATCAGAGATAATTATAAATCGTTTACAATGATATAGATTCCGACGCGAGTTTTTCGACCGTCTCCTCCTTTCTTTGCGAGCACATTACGCATTATACAATTAACATTGAATTATATTATTATTATTAATCCGATCCGGGTCCGCCTTGTCGCGCCCGCCGACCGAACGACATCACGTCCGGTCCACGTCTATGGTTTCCCGCCGTCGCCTTTACACGCCGACGATTATCCGGCGACCGACTTCCGTTTTACGGCTACGGCGACGATATGGGCAGGTAGTAAACCGCAGCGCGTACAACGATAATCGTATCGGAAAACAGTCGTCGGAATAATAATTACGGCCACAACAATACGATGGCGGGACGTGTAAGAATGCGCGTTCGTTCGACCCTTTCGGTTCGTCGATAGTATTACAAAATAGGTACCTGAAAAAAAAAAATAAAAATAATACGCCAACCGTTCTCACGAGCCGACGACGGCGCGACGTTCCACTCGCACGATTTTCTAAACTCTCGACAACAATATTCGAAAACTACGACGGTTTTCCTCGAGTATAATCGGACGGGGCACGAGATACGCAATCAAAATGTCTGACTTATTGACGTTGTCGTATTAATTTATTTTATATATATAAAAAAAAAAAAAACCTATTGAATTCGGAAATCAGCCGGGCGTTATTCTCGCTGTACATAAAATGTCAAGTCGGTAAACGGAAGTCGAATTTTAAAACTACACTGCAGTTTTAGTACAATGGTTTTTTGTCTTCTTCATTTCGGCGCGTTGTTGATGCGGAACGTCGCGCTGCAGGTTCACAGTACCTAATTTATCGTTCAGACCGATGTCGAGCGTTCAAAGTTGTCAGCTCGGCGAGCGATTAGCTTAACAGATTCCCGAAGCGGTTTACGTGTGGTTAACGCCGAGCTCTCGCGTAGTAAAAAACGATAGGTACCTATCATATTGTATAAACCGTCGCGGTGCAATTATTATTGTACTATCGGTACGAACGAACGCGATTACGTTGTAATGTAATCGGCCGACATTTTATACCGGGGGAGGGGAGAAAAAATCCGCCTGTAAACACACGTCCTGCTGCAACAGTATAATGAAATATATCGATGGAACGTGTCCAATATGCTCGACGAGAACGCGCGCACGATCGTCGTATACGGACGTTGTCGTCGTCGTCGTAGTCGAGACACATCAACTAATGTCAACGCCAAGTCGTATATTTATTTATTGTTATTTTCTTCTTTTTTTTCTCTCTTTCTGTCTTTCTTCTTTTTTTATTATTTTTTTTTTTTTTTACCAAAGCAAATACACGTCTCGTGTCGTCGGCGTCTCTCGTATGCAATAGTATTATGGTAGTCGGTCGGATTTATTGATTTCAGAAACGTATTCGACGTCGAGTTGAAATAATGTCCCGTACTCTTATTTGTACGGCCTGTCGTCGCCGAGCGGGAATTCACATTCCGTCGCCGAGGGGCTTATTTGAAAGAAGAGGAAGTAGGTGGAGGAGGAGGCGGAAAAAAAAAAGAACACGGAATCGAAAGACGTACCGGCATTACCACAACCTTCGTCGCTGATCGCCGATTTGAATAAAACGCACGAGATTGTTTCCGAACGATTCCCGCCCGTCCCCTCCCACCACTACCTACGCTATAATTTACCCGGGGAAACCGTTATTATCGCGAAATAGAATAATTTATACCAACGACGAATCCATTAATTATTCAATTATTAGTAACGAGCAACCGCGTTACGGGTACAAAAATCTATTTTGCTTATTCCCGGGCCGAGACGCTTTAGAAAATAAAAGACGCTAAAATTCGTTGCTAAAATAATGTCTACTCTCGTAGTTTCGAGGGTTTTTCTTCATTCTCGGGACTCCGGGCCACACGAAATTAATTCGAAGAAAATGGATTCCATTTTATTATAATGTCTTCTATTCGGCACGAATCCACTTCCTCCCCGTAAAAAACCGATTCGTTAGAACGTCGTAATACTATATTCCATACTCGTATAAGTAAAAGGACCTAAATCAACAGGTTTTGGCACAGTATAATCTCAAAGTATAAAATTTTGATTTAAAATTGTATTCGTCGCGGACATTTGCCGCCGTCACTATAACGATACCGCTTTCCGGCTCACCCGAGACGTCCGATATTTCAATGTTTTCCACGCCGTTTCCCCGGCTTTAATCTCGCGCCGTGTCTGTTCTTCCGGACTCTCAATGCCGTGCCGTTAAAAGTCCCATCTCTTTCCCCGTCGCCGCTCCAATTACAGTTATCCGTTCACGTCTAATCCCGTCATGCGGCCGGCCGTGAGTTTCTCGCGGGCAACACCATCCACGGGAATCCGATACCCGGGCACGTTCGTCCGGGTTCCTCGTTTTTCCGTTCCGCTGTCCGGCCGGACGAATACCGCGGCGATATCGTCCCGCGAGAAATCGTTTTCGTTGTCCCGCCCGGTCCGTACGCAAAATAACATATTATATCCGCGGACGATATTTGGCGCGCGCACACACGCGTTCGGCGAAACAAACGGACTAATCTATGTGTGCGCGCGTGTGTGCGCGTGTGTGTGTGTGTGCGTGCGTGTGTGTGTGTGTGTACTAATTAACGCAACGGAATAAAGTAAATTCACGTCAAAGAGCTTGTATACATATATATAGGAACCTGTGTACGTACGCGCGCACACATATATACAGATATACGCGCACGCGACTCTGGCGACGGACTTTACGGTAAGTCCGCCGCCGCCGCGGACGCGCACGGTGCGCGCCGCCGTACATTTAAATTAGATATTCCCGAGCCCATCAGCGGGTCCCTTAAGCCGTCCGCGGCGGTTCATTAAAGTTAAATTGCTGTTCGCCTTTCCGCAATCCTCCGGCTACATTATAGTCGTCCCGTGTACACGTGCGCGTCTTGTGTACGCGGCCGTCCCCGCCGGCCTCCTTACCGGATCTTTGCACCGGGTACGATCTTATTTCGGCCCCGGTCGACCTCATTGCGGGCGTGTGTTTGCGTGCGTGCGTGCGTGTGTGCGTGTACGACTTAACCCCGAAACGCACAAATCCGCCGTGCACACACGAGAGCGCACGTCGTACGTCTTTCCGTGACAATGTAATTAAATTGTCCGCGACGCTGGTCGACCGCGAAATTAAAATTCTATAAATACCGCGAAAACTAAAACGTCTCGTCCGCCGTCAAACCCCCGCCCTGGTAATGGCCTCGAAAAATTCAAAATTAACGTTTACAACGGCTCTCCGGTCGGACGTTATATTCTCTATACGAATTTTAAAATTAATTTTCGGAACATCACGAACGCGGGCAATAATTGAACGTTTCGAGCCGGATGAACGGCCCAGCAAAATGTGCCGCGGCGGAGCAGAATCCGCGCGTGGAAAAACACCTCCTGGCCAGAACGAGATACGGTAAAACGTAATGAGAAAAAGAAAAAAAAGTGGAATTATCGCTTGATGGTGGTTCGGACTGGAAATAAAACACAAATGGACAAACATATAGAAGGACGGACGATCGGGCGCGGCGAGACGGATTGCTCCTGATAAAGTCTTAGAAACCAGCAGGGGAGACGGAGAGAAGACATTGTATTATTTTTACAATCGCAATAAATCGAACCGTTCGATTTAGTCTTCTTTTTTTTTTCACCCTTCCACAATTCGGTTCATTTTCAGTTTAAGGCATAAATTGTTCGTAATACCGTCCGTCGGGATAAAAACGTCCCGGGCACCTGTACATACGTATATAATACGATACACAGGCGTATACCGTTTAATAGGCTGCGGAGTAAACGAAAACGAAAAAAAAAAAAAACAATTTCACGATAAACATGATAAATGACGTTTTACGAGTATACGGTAGCGTGCAGCGTTCAGGTGCCCCTCAAAATTCCCCGTCGGCTCTCTACGCAGTCCAAACACAATAGTCTGCCTACACCTACCTGCCTGCCTACCAACCCATACACAACAGTGACCCATATTCTGTCGAGTGCGATTCGTTGCAGCGCACAAAATACAGTACAATACTCGACGTTGAAAATGCCCGTCAAATGTGTGTGTGTTTTTTCTTCTTTTCCGAACGCTTATTATTATAATAATATGAATGCCCGTCGAGCCGTCGTCGTCGTCGTCGTCGCGGTCGTATCGGCTCCGCGATAAAAACGCGATATTTTTATTAACGAAAAGTTTCGACGTCCGCCTATAGCGGTCGTTTCGTATAAACGACACGTGCGGACGTTTGCGGTGTCGATCGTCGTACGATATAACGATATTGTTATACTGTTATCGTATTTTTTTTTTCTTTTTATACGCGTGCCTATATCGTTGGTAATATTACGTATTCCACGGACGATCCGGCCGGTATAGTTCTACGCTGCAGTGTTGTGTTTTATCTATTAGATATAGGCGTATTTAAAATAAAAAAAAAAAAAAATCGTTTGTAGACGCACGCGGAGAAACGAGTTATATCCGAGCCGTGTGTCCGAGATAAATCGCCTAATTGAATATATCGTATCTAGACGAATTTTTTTTTAAACCGTAATTTATTGTACGACGGACGTGCCATTGTCTCGGGAGTATAGTCGATTTGTAACCGTACGCTACGAAGATAACGCCATCGCTAACGATAAACGATTCTGAGCAGTGGTCAACGTGACTTCAAAATCGAAAAAAAATCGCCAATTTCGCTCTCCCACCCCCCTTCATTTACTTACGAAAACTACGAGGTAAGTCGAAAAACGGCCGCCCCGCATCCGAGACGGAAAACTCCGCAAGAAAGTAAATTAAAAAGTCTTTGGGCGAGAACGCGTGCCGGTGAAAAAGAAGGGAACAGTTCGTTTCGCGTGAAAACTGCGTGCAGGACGCGCCGCGGTTAACGGCCCCCTCACCCCCCGACGAAAAGGGACGACCCTTTCGCAGTTTTCTGGAATATTATTTTCGTTATCGTTTCGTTCCCGGGTCCCGACGGATATTGCGCCCGGCCGATCGTTATCCGCGATTAATATACGCATACGCGAATAGCGTATATTATAATGTTTTTTTTTTTTTTTATCTGATCGTAATAATGCGACGGGCCAGTGTCTCCGGGCCGTATTGCCGCGGGCGTATGCGAAACGCGGTCGTCGGGCGTAGAGGCGATTATACAAAAGGGGGCCTCGGAAAAAAAAAAAAAAAATACAAACCGTCGCCGTACGGTGTACGCCATTATTATTATTATAATAGTATTGTCGTGCCGATTCGCTTTGTTCGCATCCGAACCGTATTTATTCGACCGACGACGACGACGGACCGCGGTCGCACGCGCGCGGACAAGTTCGCGTCCGCTCCGCGCGATTGCCGCCCGGGGACGGACGGACCGGACCGCCGGGATGGCGAGAAATTTCCCAACGGGCCGGCGCCTGACACGGCCGAGTGGCCCGCGGACGTCACAGCCGCGGCACTTGGGGTTTACGGTAGGTGTGAATCGGACTAATTCGTGTCGACAAGTGTGGAGATCTGCAGGTACTCGCAGGAGAATTGGGCTTCTTTTTCGGAATTCAATTCGCCGACACCGCGATTTACGGCGGAATCATTTCTTGGAGAAATTTATTAATTTCGAAACGGTTCTTACTGGGAAACCGCATTTAAAATATTAATGTTTGAATTAACAGTTGGCACAGCTATTTCTAATTCGGAAATACGCTTCGACATTTCTTCAGAACGCGTATGGCCCGTTTAGCATGTTTACACCGTTGAACATTTTAAGAAGTTCAACGATTAATCGATATACTTATGTGGCCGCTCTATTTCTAAATTCCGATGACTTTTTTAATCCCAGTCCGCCCTGCCATTCCCGTCGCTGCGTGCCAAATACACCGCCGCGGCATGATATCGTAAAGTTTTCGTCCGCCGTATACGATAATCTGACCACGCGTGAACGAGACCGCCGCCACTGGAAATTCGGCGCGGTCGACGCGTCGCGGTACCGGCAGTGGCGGCGCGAAAGAGTTATATGTATTGGGAATCACGCGATTTACAAAAAAAAAAAAATTCGTAATTTCCAAAATCGATTTGCGCCTAGACGCGCGCGCGATATTAAAAAAAAAAAAAAAAGACGTAGACAAATTCCGGCGTCCCCGCGAAATCTATGCGAATGCGGAACGCGGAATGGCGACTCGTATCGTTTTTCCTCGCGTTACACGAGTGAACAATTTAGACTCGACAAACAATACATACGACCGCGTAACGTGTGCGCGGGGATTCGAAAAATCCGAAAACTTCGGACTGCCGGACAGTATACCCGTTGGTTCGTATGTTAACAGTGTATTATCGCTATCGTATTTCGAACGCGTTAAAACGTCGTATAAATAACGAAAACGCGCGCGCGATATCGATGTAATTTATTCGCTCCGACCGGCTGTTTATCCCGGCCCGGCCCGGTCCCGACGGCGTTTACAACGCGCCCGATAATAACGACAATGTTCCATTCGACGGGTATAATTTCGTAGCCGCACTGTACACACGCCGTTTGAAGTACGCGGCGCGACGTATTTCCATTTTCGGGGCCGACTCCCCCGCAATAACGGCGGCGGTCGACGACGACGCCCCGACCGCGCGCAAATTGACCGCGTCGCGGACGTCTCCGGACGTCCGTGACGAATGGACGCGGCCGCCGTGACTTTATCGGCGGAACGACCCCCGCGGTCCGCGTGTATGCGACCTATTATATTGTGCGGCGGCGGGCGGACGGGATACCGCCCGCGTGTGTCTAATCCGGTTGATTGAAGTGTAAAAAAAAAAAAAAAGAAAAGAAATAATAATAATAATAATAATTTACGTTCGTATCGCGTGTTTTACGGGCCGCAATGCGAACTAAAATACGGCGTTTCCTCCCCTCCCACCGCTCACGTCCGTCTTACGCCCGAAACCGAGCCGTATCGCGTCGAGGCGGCTCGAAGCGATAAAACTCCGGTCGAATTTCACTGTGCGAACGTAACGTTTTTGTTTTTTCACCTTTGAACGCTACTAATAAAAATGCCGCTTTTCGGGGATTTCGGTATACGGACTTCCTCCGCCCCCAAAACGCCACCAGTCCCAAACGTTTCCGTGCCTATTATAGTCGGCCAAAGTTTTCGTTCGTCGGTAATCGTACCGCGGCATTATTGCGATAGTATTCGGTTACTTATTCTTGTTAACACGTTTCTATACGATACGAAATTTCCGGGGGAAAATTCGATACTAGCGCCGGAGCACGTTTTTTCGTCACATTCTGCGATCATCGGACGTTTTATTCGACTCTTTAGTCGACCGTCCCAGAGAGACGGAGCGGTAAATATTTTTAAAAACTAGTCGGCTTTCGTTTCCGGAGATCGTTTCTGTAAGCTCAAGTTGTCTAGATTGTCCTTAAAAAAGGTTATTTTTTGATTTTCAACGATATTTTTTAAATAAAAGCACTGAAGTGGAAAAAACTTAGGAAAATGTACAATTTAACGATTTCATTATTATAGAAAAACACGAACGACGTTTTCTATCAGAAAAAATGATTTAATCGAATAATCACAGGACACCTTTTTTGTTTCCTTTTTCATTTACTTTCTTACGGTATCATACCCAAAACTCGGTTATAAGTACACGTAGAGACTTGTAACACGGTAACAATACTTGTATTGGATTTACCTAGACGTAGTAAAATTTCCAAAATCATCAGACATTTTTTTTTTTTTTTTTTTCTTTAATAAGCGTTTTGAAATCAAATTTAAACGAAAATCGCAAAAAAAAAAAAAAAAATTACGGCACTTCAAGTTATGTATTACTGAACGGCACTCGGAATCGTCTTTCGTCAAGCAATGATTTATCGTTGCTTACAGATATAAAATAAATAACCTTATGTATATTACCTGTCCAAATTCTCACATACAACCGTGGACACTTCCATTCCCAGTATAAGCGCTTTTTTTTTTTTTTATTTTTAATATCGCGTCGAAGCTCCGATTTTACTGTTGCTTGTTATAAATTCGAAACCCGAAAAAAAAGGATTTCCAACGCGTTTTCCAGAGCCGCCCGAATGTACGAATTATAATATATTTGAATAAAATCCCACGGGTCGTCGTCGGTTCGGTTCGGAGCCGCGTGGGCGCGTCGATACGAATATCGGACTCGAATTTCGTTCATAAACGGAGAATGCAGTACTTTCGCGTGCGTCATGCGGGTTTTTTATTATTATTTTCTTTTTTACTTTTTTTCTTTGTTTTTTTTTTCTTTGCACGAAATAACATAATTCGTTTGCACTCGGCCGTATCGATCTATCGGCCGCCTACGGAGAGTGCGGTATAGGCCCCCGAGTACCAGCATAAAAGTATACGATTATTATATTTTCGGAGTCCGGTAACCTGTTATTAACCGATTGATTTACCGCGTTTTATTCGGTGGATGTATTCACAATATTATTATCATAATAATAAAACATATTTATAACCAACGTTTAACAACGATAATAATTATAAGTTGTATGACCGCACGCTGACACACGATGATCTATTGCCGCGCGCGCGGCCGGGACAGGCGAATAAGAAAAAAAAACAAAAACAAAACAAAACAAAACCCGTAACAGAATCTCGTACAGCCGGTAACACACACGCTGGCTGGCGGATTTCGGAATATATATACAGATAATATATATATAGATCGTCGAGAAAATACAGAGCGATACATTCGATTTCTGGTTTGTCGTCGTAATCTTCGTTTACAACATAGCTCGTGTAGCCCAACGCGTCGTGTTGACGCGCCATTTTCGAATTTTTCACCGCCTCGTACGTTCAATTATTAGCCGTGAACGCGAATTCGAATACAGAATGTTTGCTCGATAAACACGGTGCGCGCGCAAACACTGCATAATTGTATCGGCGAATTTATGACCGACAAAGTGTTAACGGATTATAATCCGAAAACGGATTACTCGAGTGAACTCGAGTGTACTTACTATAAAGTACTATTCGGTAAACGGTAAATTACAACATTATAATGTAACGCTATTACGGGTATCGACGGTATAATTGCAAACGAATTTCCTCTAAAATAACAGGGGGCGGGAGCGGTGGGAGAACTCGAAAACCCAATGCGTATACCGAAAACGCGGTTAAACGACCGGCGAAAACTGTTGAAAACGTACACGGAAATCGGATAGAATCGCCGCGGTTTCGCGGTAAACAGACCGCCACGCACGTGCGAGGGTGGAACAACGTTTTTTTTTTTTTCGAAAACAGTCGCGGCCGGCGATATTTGTAATAACAATAACAATAATCATAATGACTACGGCGTTTAAACGGGGAGTTACGTCGGAAAAATTACAAATCGCGCAGTCTCTCGTCCGGGGCGTTAGAACGCATCATCGTTTCGTTAACGACAAGCGAATACCATAAAATTTAAAACGTCCGTGTTACTCCGCGAGTGCGTGATTACGATATCGCTGTATCGTCGAGTAGGTTTTTTCTTTTTCATTATTATTATTATTGTTCCGACAATGTTATCTTTTCGTATCAGTCGGCGCGTCGCCCGGTCCTCGTACCCGCGCGCCGTGGTTTCCTCTGTCCGCGCGCTCGCCCCGCCGTCACCGTTTCCTCTGCTGCGGCGGGCGCGCGATAACAACGCGCGGGCTCGTCGACGACGACGTTTCGTTCGCGCGGGTTCCCGTCGTCGCGTTCGAAAATGACAAATCGCTCTCGCCGCGGGACGACGACGACGACGACGTTATTAACCGTCACCTTAAACGGCTTCGGGGGGGGGGGGGAGGAGGTCGTCGCCGCCGCCGCCAGTAGACGATACGATATTATGCGCAGCCATTACCGTCATCGGCTGTAATATCATAATAAATCGTGTCCGCGCGTCTGTTGTTGTTATTATTATTATTGTTATTATACGCGGGGAGGGGAACGCACGCGCGAAAGGTTCTGTCGGAAAAGAAGAAAAAAAAAAAAAAACCCCCCAGCGAATAACGTTTTCGAACATCGTCCGCCGTTATCGGTACACCCGCCGCCGCACTCCACCCCACCGCACAACCCACCCACCAACCCGCAACACTTCCCACCGAAACGCGTTGGGCACGCGTGTACGTGTAAGGTGCCGGCCGACGCCCGGTCGACGAGTCCGCCGCCGCCGACTCCGCCGGTCCGCAGTTTGTATTATTGTCGTTATCGTTGTTATCCCGTCGTCGGTTATCGATGGCGATTTATGGATATTATCACGGCGCGCGTTATGTCATGCGCGTACATTCTTATCGGACGCCGCCAGAAAGGAGAACCGTCGTCGGACGTAATAAATCGTTCTTTTTTTTCTTTCTTTTCGCTCCCTCACACCGTTCCCGGCTCCCGTAGAATAATACGTATGAATACGGGGCGATTCGGTTTTATCGCGAGCCGGCTGCGACCGTGTATCGCGCGCGCGTTTAGCCCGCGTCCCGCCGTTCCCCCGTCATCATTATTGGTATTAGTATTGCTGTCGTTGTTACGACGACGACGACCGCGAAAAACCACCTCCTCGCCGGCGGAAAACGTACGAACGCCGTGTCACGAAATAGAAGACGACACTTTCGATTATTTCACCTAGAAATTCGTTATTCTTCACAAGATCGACACGCGCTTATTTTGATACTGGATTTCTAAAAACAACGTATATTCTGTGAACACAGTGTTGTACGCCCTTGGACATAACCATGAAGTGCCCTACACCTTTACAAGGAGCGGACCGTTTATGGCAAAGGGGAGCGCGGGGCTAACTCAATTTCACCAAAAACAGACGTGGCATCTTTCACGTCCAGGCTTGTAACGACGTGTTTTCGATATTCCGCCCATAATCTGTATATATGTTCGGACGTGCGTCTTATTCACGTTTCCAAACTACTCGCAGACATAATCGTGCTGTACATTATTTTGTAAACGTATGCGAGATCGTCAACGCAAACGCCACTATCACGCCGCAAGGGGGCGGAACCCCCGGACGATTTACAACCCCGTACGGGGTGTTTGGGCGATTCGGAAGAACGACCGTAACCGCGTGTGAGTCAGGGTATACTATATTTTATTCGGCCACGTGACCGCCGACGCCGCCATCGATTAACTCTTTCCGGCAAAAATATCTTTGTATCTCCGGGGCACTGGCAATAATAATAGCTCCACCGAAACTCCCCATGCGGTTCACATGCTTCCCCCGTACTCGCCTCAACTCCTCGCTTCTCGCCGTGCCGGCTCCATGTTAAACGGCGATAATGACGCGTATTTATACTGGACGGGGGGAGGAGTGGCTACACGACGTCTGTTTCCGAACCCTCGTCCGCCTTTATCCCGGGACCGTTCTGGCGAACCGCGCCGCTTCCGGCTTTTACATAACCGTATATACGGACATCACGTGCACATTATATGGAAATAATATTAGCGCTCGGCCCGCACCCCGGACGCGTATTCGCGGACCGTATCCGATTTCGGCACGAGCCGAAACGTAATCGAGTCGATTTAGGAGGTTTCGGGAGTTTTACAAAACACGATGACCTAGGCACTCGTCCGTTCGAACTTGACGCAGCTTCGGGTAATAATCATTGTCCTTGTATAGCTATACGTACAGAGAGTCGTTTCAAAAGAGGGGTAGAACCGATCTGGGGTGTCAGGGGAGTCGCGTGTGTATGGCGGGAGTTTCTGTACTAAACGCGACGAATTAGCGCGGTACTGCAGTACGTGAATCTAAAACTACTAGGGCCGAACTCGGATGCGGTCTGTAAATATGCGTCCCGGGCGCTATAGTCTTGTACGGAATTGCGGTAAATATCGCGTAGTAATAACAATAATAATAATAATAATAATTCGAGAAGTCGTGAAAACGTCGTGGTTCGGAAATCGCGGGACGTGACGGCGTTTCACGGGTTTAGCCACGCGGAAAGCCACACGCCCGTTTGCCGGAGCGGAATGCGCCGTTGGGATTTAAAAACTATACAAAAGTAGCGCCCCTAATTTTTTTAATAATAATATCCAAAACTCGTTCAGCTCCTCTCGATAAAAATACGTGGATTCGGCGTTGTGAACAAAAATAATACTATAGCGACTCTTTGGTTCGGCGTGCTAAGACGAATTCGATTAAAAAAATATTTAAAAGCGACTACGGTAAATCGAAAATATCCGACGCACGAATTGGTGCCCGCTGTTCGCAGTAAATTAGTCAAATACGGACACTTTTCCGTTCTAACGGACTTAGGACTGTCGACTTAGAATTACTTAGATTTCATACTAGAAGCATTTCTGTATTTGATATTCGGTATACATAACCGTATAAATACGTATATTTATCCGAGATAGATTGACGTTAAAATTAATCGATATCGGTAATTTGGCAACGACATTATTTTATTACCTTGATAATATTCTGTAAAATACCGATTCGGCTCGCCTTCATGAAGTATCTTTAACAAATAGATTGGTTATTGGTGATTAATGTTCGGCATGCGTGGGGAACCAATTCGGATACGTCCGTATATCTATAGATTGTTATATAATCTACCCTGTTACTTAGACCTGCAGTCGAAT
This sequence comes from Cinara cedri, assembly GCA_902439185.1. Lineage (NCBI taxonomy): Eukaryota > Metazoa > Arthropoda > Insecta > Hemiptera > Aphididae > Cinara > Cinara cedri. The sequence continues at coordinate 606,443 of CABPRJ010001923.1, forward strand.
TTGTTTGGTTATTAATTTACTCGCATTTAACAGGGAGGGCAAAAAAATTCCAGGGGCGGGGGCTATCGCCCCTCCTGACATGTACTTGGATTCAACACGGCCATTATATAGGCACACGGGATATTTTTAATTTCGGACGTTTTCCGCGTCGACCGCAAATGGGACAGAACCCATTTGAACCAATTTTTCTGAAAACCACAACCCGGTATGGACCAATTTCGAAGACCCGTTTGGGATACAATTTTTATACAGCCCGTTCGGACCAGAATTTTCTTTATTATAGTTTGACTGAACGTTTATTTAGCGAGTCTTTATAGAGATTTAAACGTAATGGTCCGAACGGGTTGACTGAATCCCGGTCCGAACGGGTTGCGGTTTCGTTAGTGGCTGGTCCGAACGTGCTCCTCGCCCCGAAAATGCCCGCCGGACCCGTTCGCGCGACAACAGACGCGTAGCGGACACCCGTCACGGAACAGACGCGACAGTAATTGCAGTCGTCTCGTTGTCGGCGGGCACAATAGGACGCGCGTATACCCACCTACCCGCCCGTGCGCACCCGTCGGCTATAATATTATCATTATATTGTACTCGGACCGCGACAGCCGGTCGGCCCGGTATATCGGGGAGCAATTAGCGCCAGCATTGTGATTTACTGACCTGAATGAGATAAGCCGTGTCCGGCCACAGGGACAGCGTGACGCACGTGGTGTCCGTGAACAAGTTGCCCTTCAGGCCGCCGCCGACGATTTCCCAGGTGACCAGATAGGCGGGTCGGTGCACTTGCCGAGCGTCCCACGCCACCTCGGCGATCACCAGCACTTTTTGATGGATCATCGACACTTCGCGCAGGTTCCACACTTCGGACGAACCGGACGGGTCGTCTCCCTGTAACACGTATAATGACACCACGTACAATATTATAAACGGTGGTTCGTTTCGATTAAAAAAAAAAACAAAACAACAATAATAATAACAATATACCTCCCCGTAAAAGTTATTAATCTAAAGAGTCCGTTAAACAAGACCGTCATCAATCCCGGTTACGTATCGTACGTATTAAACGTTTGTTTTATTTTCCCTTTCCCCGGTTCAGCCCCGACAATTATTATCCCTCGTTCAAGAACCGATTAAAAACCCCGTGTGTTACGTTATTATCGAATCCTCAAACCGTAATAATAATAAATACCAATCGAGTCCCGACGAAAATAATTAATGATCACAACGGTCGGAGTCTTTAAAATAGTTTTTTTTTTTAAATTATTATACTATAAGTACCTTATAATTAATGACACAAAAACTAAATATATCGCACCGCCGAAAGAATAGCAACGCGAACCGAAAATATGAAAATGTTTGGAAATCGACTTGCATAATGATTCTTCATAATATTTTCCTATTATTTTTCCAGCCATGTGAAGCTGTTACATTTGAAATGCGATTTTATTCTGACTAGACACATATTGTGTAACGTATGTAACGACTCGATAATCATATTTTTTTAGTCGTGTCACTTTTCTTTCGATGGTGCGATATACGTCATAGTACGCGTATGACCACGTCACACGAAAAACGATTTGAAAATAGAACCGTACAGTCTTTTAACGATCGTTTTAAATGTTCGGCGGAGGACATTAACTGTAAAAACGATATGTCCAATAAAGTCAAACTTCTCGCAGATTCAAGAAATCGGGCATATTTCTCGCCGTATAGGCTACTTTACTGTATGTTCAATAACGACCTCAAGTACGACCGAAGAAAAACTGCACTTGGCTTACGTACGAACAACAGTCATGTATGCTTGTGAACCGTGCTGGTTTACACGATCCGAGTTGACGAGGGAACACTGCAACCAGCCTTTGAGAAGAAAGTGTTTAGAAAAAACCCGACTGCATATAGTTTAAACCGCTGGAGAATACGAAACGGGGAAAAGCATACAGGTTTGGAAAAGCGTCGTGCACGAAATCGAATAGGTAATGAATGTTTGTGAAACACCAAGTGGCCAGAATGGACCGGGCACGTATATGGTGAACCGCGAGATAAGTATTTCCGTGTACTGCGTTGCACGGCTGGTCAACAAACCGACGGGTAAACGCCTCGAGGGAAAACCTCGGAAACGGCGTTTGACGACGACGACTTAAAAGCGATGTAAGGGGCGGCAAACGTGAATGACGCAATGAACCGTGCCGGGTGGACGGAATTAATTAGCGGAAACTGCGACGGGCCTTGAATCTTAATGACGTTAAAAAACAATAATAATAAAAAGAAAAAGGTAAGCGTACCTCTATTTGATTTATGATTTAATAAGCTCGCTCGTTTTCTCGGATAGCCCGGTAAACGTTTTTCGTTTGCGCGCGTCCACAAACCATTCGATGTCGTTAAAACGAAAAAAACCATTCCGAGCGGAGTTCGGTTATACGTGTACGTAAATTGTCCGATTTTTCCATAAATGTCGCAAATCCGACGCACACCGATCATAATTGATTTCTCGCGCGATCGAAATATTTCGCGATACATTACACCTCGACACGGTGACTTTTATTAGACGGTGTCGTAAAGCGACGCGAGCCGGTGCCGTTAAATGTTATCGAATCGCGGGAGGAGACGCGGGGGACCGCCGAACCGGCCGAGGACGCGGAGGAGAACGACCCTGTCTCCCCGGAGACCTTTGCCGCGCACCTCTCTTCCCATGTCCATCTCCCACCCCCTCCCCGCGGAAACCCAATAAAAGTCCCCGGGACCTCCGACTCGTTTCCGAACGGTTCGAATTGCCGAAATCCACGTCGCCCGCGGCATTTTTACGAAGGTAATAATAATCGTAATAATAATAACACCCGGGCAAGTCGATATGAATAAAACATTAGCCCGCCCATTGTGCCGACGAAACGCCTCGGCGGCGTGGAGGGTGGGCAAACCGCCGATACCCTGGCGGGTTCGAAGCTCTTGCGAGAGGTCGGCGGAGAGTGTTATACGCGAAATCAATGACGGTATTTTGTGCGCCAACACGTATATACGTATTTTATACGAGGCGATTTTTTTACCGCGGAACACGCTCGTCGTTTCAAAAAGTATTGACTTTTTTTTTTTGTAAACGGTTTAATAGAAGCACGCAGCGCTTTTCAGAACTACGCGACGGCGTTACGTTTTTCGTTAATTTTCGAGGCGAAATGGCTTTCGGTTTTTACACGGCGTCCTGTAACGTTATAAATAATTCCCCTAAACAGACGGCGTATTAGTCAGAGTACGTTTCATGTCGACATTTTCGATTTCTAACGACTAATCGACGAGTTATTGTGTTGCCGATAATCAAAAATATTAAAGGAAAACCGTCAAGAATCTGGAAATTCGTCATAATGCCCAAGACGTATATGGTACCACCACCGGGCTAAAAATCAGCGTCTTTCGAGGCGCGGTGCAAAATATTACGTACGAAACGTTTTTCATATACTAACCGAAATAAAAGGGCTTCCGAAAATCGGGGGAGGGAGAGGGCAGGGGGTGGCGACCGATACGCTCAAAGTAAAGCCAATAGCTTCTTATAGCTTCTGTATGCTACGAACGTATAAAAACACCAGCCTTCCCCCTCCCCGAATTATCGATTCACGATTGCGTTTAAATTTCACGACAAATAACCGTGGAACAAACGAAACCGAAATAACAACAACAATAATAATAATATTATATTATTTCGACCGCAGCTGCCGTCGTACCTGCGCTAAAAGGTTGTAATAATATTATTCTCTTCCGTACTGTATCGTTAAATCGAACCGTTCGCGCCGGTAATATTATTTCTCCGATATCGAACTACCGTTTATTTCCGGCTACGTTTATTATTATTATTACTGTTGTTTGCTTATCGTCGGATACTGATAATATAATATTCTTTTGAGCACAAAGGTCTGTTTCCGAGCGCAACACGAGAAACGCGTATACAGTCACGAGGAACTATACGGAATTGCTGGCTGTGTGGGAAACGCGTACGTCGCAAAAGCCTTCGGAACATAAAAGGAGATTGCCGGTGTGCCGCGGGGTGCGTCCGGTCGTGAACCCGAACCCCGTCGCGTGGGGATACACCTCTTGGGAAAACCGAGAACGGGACGAGCGAGAGGGTCGGATCGGAAAGTATCGGAGACGGTTCGGAGGAGGTGCGGACGTATGACTACGGGACGGTCATATAGTCGTTTTCGTACCCCGGAAAAGAAGAGGCCCGCGAATGTCACGAGAATTATATTACGAGATTTCTGACGCAATCGCTTTTTTTTTTTCTATTTTATATACGGAAAACGCATTTTGGACGACAGTATAATATAAACCGATTAACCAGATTTCGTTTTTATTTCTAAATTTGGAGGTTTTTCGGGTATTTAGGTCGAGTTTAAGTGTTTAATTTTTTTTTTTTACGAAATTTCAAATTTTTTTATTATGAAAAAAAATCGGCGTAGCGTCAAAGTTATAATAGAGTACGAAATCGTCCATTTAGAATATATCTTCTACTTTCAGAGAAATAATTATTTTTATTGATTTTTAAGTCTTTTTACGGGGGTTATTTTTTTTTTCTTCTTTTAGTTCATTAAATTCCCGGTGATAATTTATTATTATATACGAATGTTGGAAAAAACAAACCGTTTCCATGAAAAAAAAAAAAAATACTTTCGAATGGAGAACGAGAAAATTTCCGGACGCGAACGGTATATAGCGTGCGTGCGTGTCGGTCGAAGGGATAATACTTGAACGAACAAAAAAAAAAAGGAAGAAAAAAAATCGTAAATTACGAACGGGCAGTCGACCCGGCTTTTTTATTCTTCACTCCGATCGGATAAGACACCGCGCCACACTCGTTTGACGGTCGAAGTGGCGCCAATCGAAAACCCGTATCTCGTCCGGCCGATCGGGCCGATGAGGTGCTGTTCTTCTACACTTCTTCAACGCGATATTATTATCAAAAGTGTATTTTATTATTTTTTTCGTCCAGGACAATACATTTGGAGCTCGTGATAACCATAATAGAGTTCGATTCGTATTGTGTATACCCATATGGGCGTATACTTTGAAACTCGGACTTTTATCGGCTGCTGAACGTCGAATTTAAAAAGGGAAATAAACGCACTGATTCGAGGCGTTGTATCGGAAATCGCTCTCGTTATTTAAATAGTACATTATTGTGTATGATATTATGTCCGGAGACAAGATATATAGAAAAAAAAAAAAAAAGAAAAAAACTGGAATACAATATACTGCTAAATCAATCTTTCGATCTCACGGTGTTTACAAGTCGAAAATAACAAAGAAACAAAAAAAGCCTACTTCTAATCGAGGTGATTCATCGAACTTTCTCTGAGTCCAAAATGGAAAACGACGTTTTAAAGCCATTGGAAATCCACGATCCTTACGTAGATATCCTTCGATATAACGTGGCGAGACGAATATTTTGAAAATTCTAAAAGGAGGTATTATATACTAATGATATTCATACAAACCGACGCACGCGTGTGCTATTAGAAATAAAAAACGAAGCGCTGCAGTTATGTCATCGTTCATTGATTTTAGGCTTTAGAAATCGGTAATTATTTCGAAAGTTCGAAAATACGTATAGTGCCTACACACGGGGGTACAGGGAAAAAAACGGTAAAGCCACTGGTTTTTCGATCTGAGAAAATCTTAACAATTTTTTTTTAGTAAAAAGTTCGGATTAAGTTAAACGTTAATCTTTGGAATGTCGTGACCGCAACACAATAATGTCTTGTTATGTTATTGACCACGGCTATAGCCGTGTATTATTAACCCGACACTTGTCTGGTTCTTTACCACTATCGGTAGACTGACATGTTCCCTCCCCTACCTCCCCCCCGTTGAGCCTAAACTTCTGGTGCTCGTTATTTTCGAGTAATGTGGTTTTTTCGCCGGTTCGATCGCGCCAAAGTTAGTACAGTGAGTCAATGCAAATCGTTTGATATCGCCGTTTCAGACATAAATGTGACTTTTCTAGGTTTTTTTCCCCCCGTACCCATTGTATAATACAATATTATTGTTTAGAAACCTATTGAGGAACGAAATTCGTTTTGATATTTTGAAAAACGGCGTTGTTTATAGTATTATAATGTGCCGAGCACGTGAACAAGCGCCTCATCCTCGCTCGCCTCGCCTCGTCTGCACCGGGTTATTGGTTTACCGCACCGGTGTACGCGTACCTCGGTGTACTTCGACGGGGCGGACGAAAGTGATAACGTTCGCGTATTATTGTTATTATCAGCGAGAACGCTGGGACGTGCGCGTTTTAACTCGATTGATATATTTATTGCGACAATGATATTATTATACGGGAACTCGATATAATTATCATTATATATACACCTACACTGATATTACGATATATTATTATTATTATTATCATTATATTGTGTCGCGGGAGCCAATTATTAATATCGTATAATGTTATTATCTTCGCCCGTGCGGAAAGATCGACGGCGGGCCGGGATGGAAACGGACGATCGGAGAAACGCGGGTAATATCGGGACCAGGTGTAGAATTTCTCACGAGTTCCACGCCGAGGTCTACGACGGAGGCGGTGAGCACGACGACGACCAACCCCCGTTTCCGACCCGCCGGAGTAAAACAATAATAATAATAATAATAATAATAATAATAACAATATTATACCGCGGTCGCGGTTACCTACATACCTATACACTCATATATATATATATATATATAAAGGAGATTGTGAACCGCGAGGCGTCGCTAATCGGAAAAAGGAAAAGGAACCGTATATAGCTGGTATAATAATAATATATAACGATAATAAAAAAGATCCCCGCACGAACGACTCGTTAAACAATTGTACAAAAATAATAATGTATTATTTCAAATACGTATTCGAGGATACGCGCGAACACGGATACGTTTGAAAAGCATTTATACTTTCTTTTGTTTTGAGTGTACCGTTACCGAGTGTTTAATACTGATAAAAGTTAACTTTTCGAATCCGTTCAACTTTCGACGTACTGTAATATTATTATATATTGTAGCGCAATAACGGTGCAATGGGATGTATTTCGATTCAATGTAAGTACGAAAAAAAAACCCACTGCTGACAATGAATGTATTTACCATCGTTTAGTCGTGACGAAGAGTTGGGAAGAAAAGACTATCGTCTTAGTAGCCGAAAAAAAAAAAAAAATAAAG
>CABPRJ010001923.1:613874-769221 GCA_902439185.1 Cinara cedri
AAGTACGAAAAAAAAACCCACTGCTGACAATGAATGTATTTACCATCGTTTAATCGTGACGAAGAGTTGGGAAGAAAAGACTATCGTCTTAATAGCCGAAAACAAAAAAAAAAAAATAAAGTCCTCCTTTTTTTTTTTTTTTTTTTTTTTTTTTATGAAATGAAATTTTATCCAGGCGATATGCTTCAGGGAAGTGATCAGAAACGTAGGGAAAACGGAAAAAATCACATATACGCGCGCGAGAAACATCGCCGCTCAGCGAACCGTTGTCCGTCAGCAACGGTTTATCGTTGCGCACTGCAGATATGAATCGAGTTCCCCATCATATCCTGCCTTCCCCTCGACTTCTCGACTAGCCCGCAACAACGGCCCACCCACCGTGCGAAGTACGTCCGTCCTAATTTTCTCGTTTTTTTTTTTTTTTCCCCATCGTCACCGCGATAAAGGTCTTCTTTTATAGTTTCACGTTCCGCGCCGCGGCGACATCGCGACAATAACGTCGTTTTTATCATCGCTGCGTAACGATAACGACGGCCGCGATCTACGCCGCGTAGGTCCGGCGGCGTTCGAACGCCAGCGTAATAACGTCACGTCACAATAATTACGGTTCCCAACGCGAGCGCAGGCATCGTGTTTAATTTGTTTTCGGGACGGTTTTCCGGTCCGCGAGTGACGCCGCGGTTTCCCGCCCGTCGCACTGGCGTCGTCACACCGGCGGCTCCGTGACCGCGTCTCGCGTCGGATACCATAACGGCATAACGACTTTATCGTTGAAAAAAACGGACGTAAACAATGCGTTGTCTCGTCGTATCGTCGCCGGCGCGTCCACTGAAAAAACGGACGGAAACAAACAATGCGTGGACGTCGTATCGTCACCGCGGCGCTCGAGCCCAGACGGACCGAGGCCGGCCGCTCGGACGTTTCGCATTTCCCGGGGACGAAAATGTAATGTTCGTGCGGTTAAGACCGCGTTTGCGGACGGGGCCGGGGAGCCCTGAACATCCCGAACAACACGTGTCGTGAACACGCAACAATCGTGTCCCGTCGTTGTTTAGCGGACGCGGGTCTGGAAACGGTATCGAGTATTGTACTGCGTCATTGCGAATACTGCGAAATCGACGTGTCGAACGTTTGTCTAGATACTCGTTTTTTGAAGTGTCCGGTCCATACGCGGGTGCCCGGACGGCGAGGGTAAACTGGACGCCGTTCGCTACGCCGGATTTTCGAAAGAAAATACATTGAAAATCGAAAACGAGATTACGATAACGGATGGAAGGGGGGGGGGACCCGAATCGTCGGGAATTTCGAAAAATGTTTCAAATAAAATATAACCGGCGCCGCATCATTTATGATGACACGCTGCATGCGCGGCCAATGTTAAAAATAACAATTTCATTCCGAATACATAGAATAAAAGTGTCTGCGGTCGGTATCGCGTGTTTTGCAACACTTGTTTTATCTATCGTCTTGTTTATTTATTGTGTGTCTTTTATCACTGCCAGACGCCAAATGCTCCCGGTGACACACCGGGTTAATTATTATAGGCGATCGTGATCGTCGAAAATTGGCGATAATCGATAGTAATTGAGTCGTTGACACGGGAAAGGTATTAAGTAATAAAAAAACAAATCAATTTTTCGTTAACGCGTCAAACTGCCAGTAATTTAAACTGGATCGCACTGGAAGCAAATTTTTCGCGTTTTTTCCATATTTTCGACATGGTCGGTGGCCTCTTTTTTGCCACTCTTACGTCGTTATTATGTTTACGGTGAAAACGGCCATCCGCTTCGCATCGGTATAAAACGAAATACCCGAGGCGCAAAGATTATTTCCTAACGTATGTCAATCATATATTAAATAATTTGTGATTACGGTTTATATTATTGTTGTTTTTTTTTTATTATTATTATTTAGAAAATTCGTTTATGGCATCAAAATTAGACGGCCTCGGGTCCTCGTCGGCCTAAATCCTACCCGAGCACGGACGACACGCCGAAATAACGAGACGATGTCGCGGGGGTTTGCAGTCGTTCGGCTTTTAAATCAAAAGTCACAGTAGCCGGTAGCCGACGGGTATACTTTTGTTTCGTCGTTTTTAACGAGCATCTGTATAGAACAAGAGAAAATACAAAAAAACAAAGACAAAACAAAAATTTATAAAAAAAAAAAAAAACCCCAATTCCACGAGTGCAGCGGACGTACCTACAGAATGATCATTTTTCGGTTCGTTAAAACGCGCGTACATCGGAATGTACGCGATGAGATGACAAAAAAAAAAAAAAAATTACACAATATTATCGGGTCAAAGAGAATGCGGCGGCGGTCTCGTGTTTTTTTTTTTTTTTTCGTTCGAATTATAGTTTGCTCCGTAAGTATACGTTTGTGCGTTTTATTATATTTTTCGTTCTGTCCTCCCGTTAATAATACAACGACGATTTTCCTACCGTTTTCGACGTCCGTCAAATGAGCACATTGAGCGTACCCGTAGTGGACCGCGTACCGGGATACGTATGAAGTACGCACAAAACGTATCGATTTACGTTTAATCGTCCCGGTGTACATTCGTCCGTCACACCGCACACGACGTGTATAGATTGAAGAAGAAAACGCGCGAGAAAAGTTTCGGCTGTCCGAAATAGTTATAACGAACGCGCGAGAGCAGCCGCCGCCGCCGCCACTTTGCCCGGGCACAAACTTTAAATCGTTTAACTTCATTAGTTCAATTTGTGCAATAACTCACAGTGTGTGTGTGCGTGTGTGTATACATATAGTCGTGAGGAGAAAACCGAAAGTCGATACTCGTGTTTATTTTCTCTTTCTTTTTAGTAGACGGCGAAAATTACATTGCTGTAATATCGCGAGAAGCGGGCGAAAAACGGACTTTCGCGATTACCAGCCGTACCGCGCCGTTTGTTAAGCAGGGGTGACAAACGGTTTTTCCAATGTGTTTTATTTTTAATGTTTACCTTTTAACCACAGGAGATTTTCGTTCGCCTACTGCCCTCGATTTAAAAAGACCGAGCATTTACGGCAGTTTTTTTTTTTTTCTTATGCGGACGAATATGACGTAAGTAAGTAAGACACATCGACTACCGCTCGCCCGGTTTCAATTTTGAAAACGTATTTTAATTCTTCGTCAGTTGATCGTCTACAGTTTGCGATTTTCTTCGGAGTTTATTTTTTTGTCAATTCAGTTAAAACACATTATACGAGTTAACGATTTTTTCCATGAAAATTAACTCCTACAAAATACAATAGAGAAATATTATACGAAACGAAATATTATCTTCTTCGTTTTCTTCGTCTTCTATTCTATATCCGCGTTCTCGGCGACTTCCCTCCGCCGTCGGTTCCAATAATGTCCTTCAGAAACACGATCTCGAGTACATAGACTTTTTCACTACGGGGTTTTTCTCGGTCGAATCTAAACATTCTAAACACTCTATAATACAGCCGTTAACGCCAGGCGCGGTCCCTTTCACATCAGCGCGTGATTTCTTTTTAACTATCCCGGGCCTTTGGAACCGAATCCGAAAATATTGGATGCGGTACACGCTTTCCCCGGAAAACCGTCTCTCGCCTCGGTACTTCAGAGGAGAACGAATCCTCGTGGTTTGAGCATTTCTTTTTTCTTTTTTTTTTTTCATTTTCTAGTCTCGTTAGTATGTGAAAAAAATAAATATATATATAGAATCACTCGGGCGCTATTTTTCGCGGCATTTCCAATAACGCGGCTTAGCTATTCCGTCGCGGGCGTTCCGTATACACGCGCGAAACTTTCGGCGGAAAAAACGAGAAAATCGGCGCCGCCGTCGACGTCCTCGCGATAAAAGTAAAGGCCGTCGATCGAGGGGGAATCGATCGCGCGGAAACCGGCACCGGTGACTTTGGGTAATGACGGGGAGCGGCGGCCGGGAACGAAAAGAAAATAGGAAGCGGCGGTTTTTTTTTTTTCCCCGCGTTATTCCCCGTCGTCCGCCGTACGCGACGATACACGGCGCGCACATGCAAAACACGGGCTCCGGGCGACCGAGGAACGTCGCGCAGATTGCGTTCGCCCGGGGCGTAAACGTGCCCCGGGTAACAATACGCGTGTATTTATTATATTTTCCTTTGTGCGCCGCCCGCCCGTCGGCCACCGATCCCGCGTGACACGAACGCGAGTGTGTATTATGCGAGAGCCCGGAGTAAGTCATCATCAATCCGCCGGCGCACGCGGAGAAATTCTGGACTCGCGTCGTCGTCGCGTCGTTCTCGCCTCATCAATTCACGTCCCCGCGCCGCAGCCGCAGCTAAATTATGCAGCAGTCACAGTCGCGCGGGCCCGCCGCCGCCTATGACGGAGAAGGGTGATTTTTGGCCTTTTCCCCCCCCCCTTTTTATTTTATTTTTTTATTCACATTTTATTTTTTTTTTTTTGATAAATCGTACCTACGCATTTCCATATTACACTTGCGTGTCGCGGCACCGTGAATAATGTACGCGTACGGCGCGATACGTCACCGTCAACAAGTGTTAGGCACGAAAAATAGCCTTTTTATATTTTAATCTCAAAGTTATCTCGCCGTATTTACGACCCGTGACTCCCCTTCGCGGCGAGTAAACCCGAGACGTTATTCGAAGTGATAATAAATAAATGTAACGCGTATACGTATTTATTTTTACGGCGAAACCTCCGAAAATACCTCGAATTTATGCGTATTATTATTTTAAGGGTCTCGGATACGCAATGCCAGTTAATGCCCGAAATAACGAAATCCCGATCAATTACACCGGGTCGGAATTTTATTTTCCATCCGCGGTTCCCGGTCAAACTTAACGCCGCATTTTTGTAAAGACACGTGTAAAACAACAACAAAAAGATTTCAGAAATAACTTATGTCGCTTACCATAAGACGGAGAGACTCTTCTTGGGGAGCGGATCTAGCGGTCAACGGTAACCGTATACCGAGTATCTGGTCGCGGCCGAGACTCTTGATGATGATGTCGGCGTCGCGGAGATCGTGCAGCGGGGCGGCCGACGGCGACGCGGCGGACAGCGGCGTGGCCGCGGTCTTGACGGACGCGGCGGCGGCGGTGGACGGGATCTGCTGAACGGCGGTGGCCGGCGCGGGCGCCGCTTCGGGCGCCGGGCTGTAGATGGTGACCAGGCCCTCGGCCGAGACGGCCAACACGCGGACGGTGGCCGCGACCGTGGTCTTGGGCAGACGGGCCTTGTAGCCGGGCGTCTGGCCGAGTTGCGACCACGTGCGCCTGGTGCCCGGTTCGCGGCGCCGCATGATGACGTACACTAGCCGCGGCGACGACGGCGACAGAGGCTGTGCGGGCCGCGGCCACCGCAACGTGCCGGATTCGATGGTCAGCGCCCGTTCGCCGCGGGCCTCCACCACGGGGCTGGGTTGCGACGAGCCGTGCCAGTCGTGGAACGAACAAGCTTCTTGACAACCGACGTCCTGTAAACAAACAATGCCGCGGTTTTATTATCGTCGTCGTTTTTTTTTTTTTTTTTTTTTTTTAATTCCGCCGGTTATATGATTTATATCCCGATTGGAATATACCGAGCACAGACGCAACTAGCGTAAAGGGTGGGGGTGTGTTGCTTGGCAGTACCCAATTCAAAAACGCTAAAAATTAATAACTTCTTCAGAAAAATTAGAAAAGTATTCAACAAGTAATCGTAAAATATCGTTGGTGTATGAAATACTTTCATATTATTATATTTTAAGTAAAGAGCTGATATAACGTAAGTATAATAATATTTTGAATTATAAATAGCGTGAAGCCCAAATACACGGAACGCCTAAAAATTCAAAATCGTACGATTATTTTAACAGAAGTAAATAGTTTTTTATTTTTTTTTTTTTTGTAATCTTTATACTACTTTGACGACTTCAATAATAACATATAATGAAATAAATAGGTGTGTCACTATTTAGTGAACTATATTGCAATAACGTGCGTAAGTTTTCGCGATGCGTTTAAAAATGGTTATCGTAATTATGAAATTGGAATATAATATTGCGGGGGTGGTGTGGGGTGGAGGGGTCGCGTAGCCTTCACGGGTCGGTGTGCACTACACAATTTCAGTACCCGCGATAATCGGGCTCGAGTTTCGCCTACGATGCCAAGTCGTTGGTCACTTGTATACCATCGCACAATGTGTACGCGTGCACACAGATTTAGCAGCGTAATAAGAAACGCAGTGGCCGTAGTGATCGGTCCGAATTTAGTTGCGTATTTATAATTTACCCACGCATAATATTTTTTAAACCTAAACGAAAACAAAACAAAATCCGGAAATCGGACGTATTTCGTAAAAACTAAACATACGAAAAAAACAAACTAAAGTTTGCGAAGAGTAAAACAAACGATTATTGATTTTAGATTTTTAATGCGAACGAATACGATATAAATAATGATAACGCGCGGTGGTATAGTCATTGATCGTGTGATAACACAACGTTGCGTAACGATTTTATTTTCGATAACGCCAAAACGCGATTACCCGTGTCCGCGATATTTTCGGTTTTAAATAAACGTTCACTGCATTCATTCGAGTCGAAAAATTGTTCGGCATTTTAACGTTTTCTTTACTCGCCGAGTTATGAACAACGTTTTTCCGTAAACTTTCGGTTATTTTTTTTTTTATCGGTGCATTTAATTCCATTCCAACGGGTTAAATATGTTCGTTAAATCGAACAGTATACGCGTAATAATGACGAAAGCTTAATATACTTAAAAGGACGTTTCCGTTGCCGATTTCGTATTTTGGAAAATTGTTTGCAGACTATTTTTATACGTTGTTCATTTCCGTTTTATTGTTTAGCGAATCGAAATATTGACAGTTCGTTATTTATAAGCGTTTAAAGTTTAGAGGAGTTCGGAGTGTATAGGTAATACATTATTATAATTTCGCCGAGTACCCGTAAACTTATATAATAATATATTCCCGCCTTCACCACACCTCTTATCGAAATTCGAATTGCTTATAAATAATAAACTATGCATAATGCGGGTTTAATATTCAATACCATAATAAATTATAAGTTTTCGAATATAAAACAAAAAACAAAAAACAAAAATAGGATTTGGAAAGACAAAGTTTAAAACGAAAATACGTGACTATAGCCAATTCGGCTGTTGTTTCACAAATACGAATGACGTTGATTTCTTGTGTCGTAAAAACAACTAAATCGTTAGGTTCCAATCGACCTCGGATGAGTTTCGCGGGCCTTTTGTGCAAATTTTCTCGAGCTTTACGCTTTATATTATTATTAATATCCCTTTTCCTTAAAACGTTGTTATTTAAATGCGAGTGGATATTGTTATTTTCGTACACCTCATCAATAATGTTTTTCTAAAAGAAAAATTTACAACCACGTGTTGTACATTTCCGTCGCTCTATGTCGTCAGCTAATATTTTGTGGAAAGAACGAATATTTGTTTGCACACATTTTTTTCAAATTTTCACTATTTCGATGGGAGCCGTTTCGGAAAAAACAAACAATAGACGGGAGCCGTTTGGGTTGCACCGAAATACGTACCGCCCGGAAAGAAATCGTCAAAATAAAAACCGATACGGAAATAAATACTATAGATTAGATATTTTTCCGAGAAAAAAATAGATCATAACGATCGAATTTCGACAAAAAGCGATGTAAAAGACGCAATAGCCACTGCAAGAAAACGAATGATAAACAAAGACAGAACACGCCCGGCAAGTTTTTTCGATTTTATTGGTTTTCACTTATTGAGCTACTAGCGGAATTATCAGACGAAATCCGAGAGACCGAAAGTGATATCCGGGAAGTGAAAAGACATTTGTCGCGTCATTTTTCCCATCCATGAAAAGTACAGTCATATTACCTATATTGTTGATAAATCGATGTTTTTCGTGGAAAAAACAAGAATAAAATAATATATTCCTTTTTCCTTCCTATTCTTCCCTACGTGGACGCCCGTTTTCGAATATCGACCGTATAGTAGGATTCGTTTTCGCTCGAGGCGCACGTTTTTTTTTTTTTTTTTACAATATATGTCGTCGTTCGGAACTATCGGACGAATGTCGCGCCGGGATTGTTATTCCGACGACGACGACAAAACAAAATCGCATCCGGTAAACGGAAACGGCGGGGATTTTTCGCCCGTAAACAATACAACCGCGTTTCGGAATATCCCGGATACGCGCGTTTACATACACAACGATAGGAAAACAAACCCGAAATTTAACTTTGAGGTGCGCATTGAAATCGCTTTCAATATTATACGAGACGATTGAGGCGCTGCGGTTCGGCGGATCGTCCTGAGTAAACGCAGTACGTTTATTCACGTGATACGCCGCGCGGCTGATCGGCGAATAAATGTCGAAACCAAGACGATTATAAAAACGGGGAAAAAAAAAAAAAAAAAAAATAAAGACGATTATCGTGCCCGCCGATCGATACCGACAGTGCACAATATACGCGTACACAAAATACAAATACTTTTTGTAAATATTCGCCGGCGGTGTTTGCTCGCGAGATATTGGATATCCGCCGCGATATTTTACGCTACATGTATATGCATATATAGATATACAATAACACTCGAAACAAAAAAAAAAAAATCACAATAAAAAAAGTTTTTCCGCTCGTTATATATATATATATATTATTAAAATAGTAATGATAATAATAATAATAATAATATTATAATCTTTCGGACCGAAACGCGCTCGCGACGATAATGCCCCGGCCCGAGTCGAGAGCACGAAACGATTATCGCGAATTGTTCAGCACAGGCTATAGGCCGGTGACGGATCGCGCAGATTTACGGGGAGCTGCGTGACGGTCACGGGAGTCCGTTTGGTGTGTCCGGGGACGGGACAAAACGGAGGCCATCCCCCGCCCCCAGAGTTCGGGGAGAAGTGCCCGCCCTTCTCCGCCACCCCTTGAAAGTTATATTATGTTTGTAGTTGTATAACAATGCGAGTTAATAATATGATTGTTGATGATGTCGATACTATTGATTGTATTCGTATCTTTATTTGATATTTAGTCTTTATTGTTCAAAATTAATAGGAAAAATGCCTACGAGTAACACGCGAGTTGGTTCCCGGGCCGTCTATAGGTACCATACACATTGGTTACCGCGAGCTTTCATGATCCTTGTTAAATTAACTCTTCAGATTATTAGCGTATATTCAACCAGCAACAATTTCCTTCCCATTGTGTACAGACTTTGGACTGTCTAGGAGATTTTTTTTTATTTTTCTCACTTAACACCACTTCTGTTTTAACACAAGCACTTGTTTTTCGATAAATACGCGTTACTATACTATAGGTTAGTTGTCACAGCGCCCGAGAGAAACAGATATAATCAATTTATATAATAATCTAATCCAATCAATAATATTGTATTTATAAACATTCCCAGACATCGTAAAATCAAATGAAACAATGTTATAAGATAACCGACGTGGGTGTACACACGGGGGAACCAATTCGAACGTTTTATTTGATCCGGGAACCAATCCCGTAACTCGCGATCGTTATTCTCCACTAATAAAATACAATTGCGTGTTAAACTCGTAACGCACGTCGACGCCGCTGAATGGTTTCGAAACCGTTCGGGCGTGCGTCGCGTTTTCTAAACATTGACGCCACCGACTTACACCGATATGCGTTTTACGCATTTAACTTTTATACGGAAACGAACCGAACTAGCGGCGTGAGAGGGGGGATACGCTGGGCATTGGGCATACTCGCCCGCAGAGGAATACGTCGTCGTCGTGATTAATATGAAAATAATACATGTACGTAACACGACCGCGGCCGTCTGGCGCGCAAAAGGCGAAAAAAAAAAATAAAAATGTAGGTACGCGCGTATAATTTTCTATTAATATTTATGAAAAGAAGAAAAATAAGCCGGAGCTAATTATCGGAGGAACTCGTTTTACCGATGACCCGGGTGTCTGGCAGTACGTAACACAACGTTGCGCCGCACACCGGTGCAGCGCGGTACGGACGACGCTGACGCTGCTACTTGGCCGCGGCCGTAGTGCGCGATACGTTTTTGTGCTCCGGGACTTTTATGGTAAAGTAAAAAAAAAATAAACGCGCGTATAATATCATACCCGCGCTATAATGCGTACCTACTACTACTACTGCCGCTGCCGCTGCTACTACTACTACTACTACTACTACTACTGCTACTGCTACTACTACTACTACTACTAATAATAATAATAATGACGATAATCGAAACCGGTGTTGTTTCTCGTCCGTCAGCGACCGATTTTATACGCATGTATCTGAATTATTATCGGGTACCCGTCTGTACCTGTGTGCGTGCGTACGCTATTCTCCGGGTGTATCGAGAATAACGGCGCGGCCGCGTTACCGCGGTCGATTTGTTGTTTAAACGTATTCGGACGCGCGGGCGCGCGTCAACCGCAGACGGGTCCCCGGACGCGGCCCGGGCCCCCGCGAGCGCGCGCTTGCGGCCCCGCCGACGGGTACACCCCCCCCCTCTCCCCCGTGAAATGCACGGAAATCCGCGGGTACGTCGGCCGACGTGTTCGCCCGGGGTTGGATTTTCGTCGGTTCGATCGTCACACGTCCTGTCCGCCGGAGACTGCCCACCCACGCAGCGTTGAAAGCGCGCGCGCGAAATCGATTGGGGTTCGGTCGGCCTTTTACCGCATCACCGCCTAGTGCGGCGAGTTATCTGTTCGCTATGCACGTGACGTGTGTTCCGGAGATTTCCAAAAGGAGAATTTCGTATAAATACACGGAGTCCGAGTGCGGATACGGACAGTTATATTCTTTAACGGCGGAAATACAGGCGGATCGAACGGCTGTTGACGTAACCACGGTGGTAATTCGACCGAGTACGGACGGTACAAGTCCCGGTTTGTTTTCATATTACTGGCTGAAATTTCACACGACCTTGTGTACAGCGAGCAGCAAATTTTTTTTTAGTGAATATCCACAGCGTGTCCCCTTAAGAAACCTCCACGAGCGAATAAATCAAACCTTCCCCAGTCCCTTCAACTTTTCGTCCGCGTAAAGTGTTTCCTGTACACAAAATATAATACTACGTTACAATGTCTACTAGTTCAATATTGTTTGTTATTTATTTTCTAGCGGACACGCGTTTAGCAAAATCGTATTTTACCGGGTGTCCGATTGGACACGAAAAACCCCCTTAGAAAAAAAAAAACCCTGACGTACTGCAGCGAAGTATCGTCTCCCAAATCGACCGTCTTCACCCCTACAACTATCCTGAAACGGAGGTGTATATGTTTACGTTTCGTATGTTATTATTGTTTTTTTTTTTTTTTTTTATGTACATATAATATTGTCCTCCCCCGTTGAAGATTGACGTACCGAATGGCGCAGTGCTGTCAGTCGTCCGGTGTGCGATACGCGTTGCCAGGGATATGTGTGTGTGTGTGCGTGTGTGTGTGTGCGCGCGTGGCATTGTTATCGGATTTCGTCGTCGACAAATAATAATAATACTATATTATTGTCTGGTACCTGTCCTGTTACTGTGTTGTTTTTTTTTTTTATTCTCGTATAATATTATGTATACGCGTATACAACTGCAGGCGTGTGCAGCAGGTCCGATTGCCGTATAGCAGCAGCAGTCTGTGTACCGTCAGCTCGTGCAGCCGGGTCGCCGATAATCCAAATAGATAAAAAGATTTGTAACGGGGCACCCCGTCAGCCCGCAACAATATCGTTTTATCATATTCACTTCGTGTCCGCGGACACGAACAACGCGCAGAGCGGGCCTCGCCGCCGAATCTACCGAATCCCGAGTACAATACGTCGAGTTCGGCGCGTCTGTGCCGAACGAGAAACCTAACCGTCTGCTCGCGCGTACACGTTGTTATTGCAATCGTATTGTTATGGGTCACTCGCAAAGTATTATGACGTGCAGTATGTGTGTGTGTGTTTTTTCCAATTTTTTACAAGTCGAAAAACACGCGGTAGGTACTCTGCTATACCTAAACCGCGGTATTGCAGCAGCAGTGATGCGTATCGCGCCCGTTGTTTTTTTATTTTTTATTATTTAGTTTTTTCGTCGTATTATTATAACGGTTGTAGAATGTTAGCGCTTCACGAATACTACTACAACTACGTAGAAAAAAAAAAAACGAACAAACAAACACGTGGCTTACGACGACGACGTCGGCGTAAATCTCACTTTGATATACGCTCGCGCATTCTTTCGGTCGCTACTGCCGTCTGCCGCTCTCGAATTTTTTTTAACGGATACAACGAAAAAAAAATCTACGGGCCCTGTCCCACCCCTCCGTTCTCCGAGGGCGGCCCTGCCGTAAAAAGCCCGCGACGGGACGAAAAATATAATTATTTGAGTTTTGTTTTCGGATAACAGATAACCGGTATAGTGATAGACGTACACATAGATACCGTCGTATATTATTATTTCACCGGGTGCGGCGCACGCAAAAGCCGCGTTCGGTCTAAAGGGTGAAGGGGGGCTGGTTAGAAAACAAAACCAATAAAATATTAATATCGTTTCGGACCTATACGACCGCGGAAGACCGTACGAGCAAACGACACGCATTATACCCAAAGTCTCGTTTATAATATGTGTGTACAAAACTCGGCCGCGACGGAGGTGAACAAGTGGATTTACAGTGCCCGGGTTTTTGCGGGCCGGGGGTGAAAATAATAATAAAATCCGAGTACACGACAAATATTACGATATGACGGAATTTTCGACGTTATTATTTGTTTTTCGCGGCGCGCGTACGACTACCCCCACACCACCGCCGCGGTCGTAACTTTTGTTTGTATCTACGTCAATACGGCCATTTTGCCGGGCGGCGACCAACTTTTTAATGAAAATAAAACCCCGTCTAGTTGAATACTCGACCGCGTATACTTTTGAGCTTTCCCGACCATCCAACGGCCCACCACCCANCCCCCCCCTCCCAAACCGCCGCCGTCAGTCGATTAAATTCGGAATCGGAAAGTTATTTTTAGTGCGCGTATTTCGTATGCGAAAAACATAAAACAATAAAAATGACCAATTCCGATCGGTCTCGGTCTTATCGCTATATATATACACGTTTCTATAATAATAAATGTTGTATGCATATGCGTTCGAGAACGGCCGGCTATGAACATTTTACGGAAATCGTGACGGGCGCGGCGTGTCACGCCTTCGAGATATCTCGCACGAAACGTACGGAGGAATTAAAAAAAAAAAAAAAAAAAAAAAAAAAAAAATCAAACGTAAAAATGTCTACTCATACACGCAGACGAATAGCACCCGCCAGCGTGCGTTTCGGTGGTCGCCTGAGACCGCTACGCGGTGAACGCCGTAGCAAAACTATTGCTTTTCGCGCGGCAGGGTTGTCAACCCCGCGCTTAACCCCTCCCCCCACCGACCCGCCAGGCGGACCGGTCCGAGCCGACGAACGGAGCTCGGCAACGTGGGTTTATACGGAAGAGTGTACGCAATGTGGCGGCACAGCACAACTGTTCGCGTAGTTTACGGTTGACAGGAAAAACACGTCGTCGAGCGGATTTCGCCGCCGAGCCCGGAAACGAATTCGTAGCAACTATGCATTCCCGACGGCCCCCGTTCGGGGAGCGAATCGGACCGAATCGGATACCGACGAAATAGAGTATCCAACGGCCGATATTTTGCGAACTAATCGCTGTGTCTCGTCGGAGTGCGCGTTACATTTTTTTTTTCCACCCCGAATCGTTCGACAGGGTTGCGCTGCCGTTACATTTTATCGCCTTCATTTCGCGGCTGGGGAAGGCGAAACTGTTACGCCGCACCGTGGATTTTCGAATACCGTCCCGGTATACATAACGCTCGACACGCCACGGATAGACGAGGTTTTCAGACAAATGACGTATCGCGCTACCGTGTCGAAAGAAAAATAAAAAACCAATTATTCCGAAGCGAAAAACAAAAACAATAATACTTTCCGAGATGACTACGCGTCTTGCATCACGCCGATCGCCCTGTACAGTGCGGATATTTCGGTACGCGCATACTTGGAAGCGCTTATACACTCGCATAGTATACGAGTTCCCCGATCGATCGATCGTCGCCGTCGACGCGATAATTCATTTCTGGTACACGCCCGTCAGCGGACCCGTTTACTACTCTTCGGCGTTGCGGCGACCACGACGACGACGGCCAGAGCGATGACTTCACGTCGACTTCAAGAAGCGGGACGAGCCGAGGCGCGGCGCGCACACGAACAGTAGCCGCCAGTTTTATTATCATCATCGTTATTATTATTATTACAGTTATTACTGTTATTAGTGTTTATTATTTTACACCCCGAGGCACCGATTATACGTACGCGCCGTCTCATATGTTGTGTACATGCTGTTGTACCTACGCACGCCGCCGCAACTAGGCCGAAGTCGCCTCGCCGTCCGACCGGACGATCGCTTTAATTTGAGAATTATTATTATTTAAAAAAAAAACAACAAAAAAAATAAATACATTTTTAAAAAATATCGTCCGGGAAACGGCGGGAAGAGAAAAAAGTACGTGTAGGTATATATTATTATGCATATATATATATATATATGCAAATGAATTATTCATCGAGGCCGTCGTGAAAGTCTCCGCCCGACACACTGCAGCGGTGTGACGGTCGTATAATAATATTCGACCGGAGATTCTTTTTCTCTCTCTCTCTCTCCCAGCTCTGTCTCATTTCATTATTATTCCTCCCTCACCCTGCCGAACCTTTGGTCACCGCTCTGTACTATATACGTATATATATACATCCTACACTGCAGTATAGGTAGGTATTCCTTATTCAAATTGCATTCAATTGTTGCGCCGCGACACACCGGCGTGTCATTACAGATTTATATTTATACGGGGGGGGGGGGACAAAAAAAAAATATTAAAAACCTACCGGAATATCTTCAGAGCTTTTTTTTTCCCATTGAGCGCTTTAAAAGGATTAACGAGGAGCGCGCAACCGTTTCATTATGTATACTGCGGCAGCATAGTAGCAGCGGCAGCGGCGGCGGTATCGCAGGCCTTTGCCGGGATTTAAAAAGAAAAAAAAAAGAACAAAACGAGATTTAATCACATCGCCACGACAACGACGACGACGAGCCCGGAAGATTTAAAAACGTATACACCGTTCAAACGTATATACCGTGCACCACAGGACTAAAAAATAATACGATTTCGTTTCCGCAGACTTAACTATACACAAAGAGACAGTTTTTCGAAACATAATTACATCACACTCGGTTTATATAACTTAATTTTTTTTTCTCTATCCCCACCCCCCGCCAGTGCAAATTGACCGTTTCAGACGACGGAATGCGTCTGCGAATTTTCCACACGAAATACTTGATAATATTACTGTGTTTCGCCTGGTATTATTCCTTTATCTTTGCACGCATCTAGAGGCTTTTTCCGTGCCGAACAGAGCTCGGGAATCAGAGTGGTTGTGCAGGCGGATTGGAGTGATAAAAGTTGAGATCACCGAGCTCACTGTAAATTTCACAATTTCGTTGAGGAATGGTGGTGCTGTTTCTTTTTAGCTTTGACCTATAGCTACAGAACTCACAACCTCCAAACGAACCAAGCGGATACGATTTCGTACATATAGATTGCATTAGTACAGAGGACGTGTCTTCTTTTGACCGTCGGTCGCTTCCAAGATATTATGCACAAATTTCCCCCAATTTTTTTTTTTTTTTTTGAAGTAGCGCATAGTGTTGTACATAGTATGTACATAACACAGTTTTCTGTTATTTATTGTTTTACACAGAATATATCTACAGTATAAAAAAAAAAAAGGCGAAGGAAAATGCGATTCTATATAGTGACGAAATTTTATTGCTCGCGGGTATATTTTTTTTTCTTTTGTTTTGTCGGTCGCTTTGTACAAAACTAACACGTTTTTGTTGTTTCCGAGACCGGATTGGGCGGACGCGCGACTAGGAATGTCGTCTATAGCTCTGGGTAACGAACCGAACTGGAGCGGAATTCGGCGGCCGCGACGGACTAGCGAATTATCAGCTCTACTATATACGAGCTGCGCGGGGAATCCGATTAATTTTTTCAACTTTTTATCGTTCCGATCGGGCCGAAAACACACAATGGAAACGGCGGCGGATTCGCACGTGTTTGCGACGTGTACATTTCATCCGCGATATTATACACTATATACAGGGTAGACCATTTGTCGTGTAAACCGACGGATTTTTGGGAGGATTCGAAATGAATTCGATTGTTATTATTTAAAATTTTTTTTCCCCCTATAGTTTCTGGATTATTTTTAAAAAATATGTTCAATTGTTTACGAATACTCCTCGTAACTTGTAATACAATGATTACACGCTTTTGATTTTTTTCAATTAGTATCCGATGCTTTAAAAAAACGCGTATTCAAATAGAGAATATTTTTCGAAAAATGTTAATGCGTATTTAATATCGGATTTACCGTTTATGAATTATAACAGTTTACGGATTAGACACTGAAGTACAGAAGAATAAGAAAAAATTATGATTTTGTCGTCTAAAAATATACACGAAGTTTCCTAAAAAATTCGTCGGCAAATTATGGATAGTAATTGTTAAAAACGTTGATCACAAACGACTCAAACATTCAAAAACACTCGTCAGGTACCAAATTGAGTCGTTGCGATAAATACTACCAAAATGAAGATTTTAACGTGAATATACTGCTATAATAACACCAGGTCCTGGTCTAATTTCACAACACTCGACGGAAAACGAAATACAGGGGGAGGAGGGTAACACAAGGCGTACAAATATTCCGTACGCGTTTATTGTGTATTTCTTGGTTCACGGCGAAACGCGTACGTGTATTGATATTATAATATGTTATTTTTTACGAAAAACAATAACTGCAAACATTTTTTAGAGTATCTGAATACTGCGAACACGTTTGAAACCGTCATACCTTTTTGTTTTAGCGCGACAAGTTTATTAACTCGCGAACGACGACGACAACGACGAGGCGGACTTCCGGAGGGAAATTATTTTTATTCGTCGCATTTTTAAGTATATACCAATGTAAAAAAATTCAACTTACAAAAAGAGCAGTTTGTTTTTTTCTCTCCGAAAATCTCCGCGAATACGTTTGGAAAAAACGTTTAATTTAATTTGAACGACAACCGGAATAATTAAAACAATTTTGTCGTTTAGCGTTGTTTTAATAGTTTTCGTAAAGACTATTTCATATTATTTTTTTTATGTAAATTCGAGTTTTTACGCCCACAGGCCATATGGGCCGGTATACAGTCGAACGCATTTTTCTCGCGGGAAGACTTTTTTAAACATAGTTTTTTTTTGTTTTTTTTTTTTAAATTCTCGAGCGGATACGGATCATTACGAACGCATGGAAACCGAATATAGTACCCCGTTAGCGATAGGCGGTTAATGAACGTAATTTTTTACCGTCAACCATTGATGTTTTTTTTTTCTGCGGCAAATTATCGGTAGATGAAAAAAAAAAAGGGTTGTGAAAATCGGCGGATAACTATTTTTTCACTCGATATTTCGCACGCCTAGAAAATTCGGCGACGGAAAAAAAATGCATGCGTATAAAAAATTCCTCTGGCCGGTAAAAGGTGTGTTGAGGTGTAAGGTCCACTGCGCGTAATTATTCGTTGTCAATATTCATAACGGACGCGCCCGGCCGTGGCGGCTTTTGAACCGACGCCCCCGCAGTGGCGTGTTGATTAAAAGGCGCGCGCGTGTTTTATGCGAAATTGCGGCCGTCACGAGCGGTCCGAGTGAAATTTTCGCCAACACCGCAGTCAATATAATGCAAATCGTCGGCCCTTTGATCGCACGGAGCCGAAAATAAACCGCTTGTTATACGACGACGGACGGAAGAAGGACCGCGAAAAACAGTCACCGGTTATAAAATATCGTGGTAGATTCGGTGTCGGACCAGGGACACCCAACGACGGTTTGGTCTTAGGGTCGTTAAAAATACAACGACTAAGGAGACAAGTTAAGAAAAACACGGACATACGTTGCATGTTGGAGAGTTGGAAAGGTATAGAGGGGAATTCAATTTAAATCTGAATTCGCCACGATAAACCGTCGCTGACGAAAAACAATTCGCATCGAAGATTCTTCTATACGACGTGTACGTACATTTTGCGTCTTTCCTACGGTTTTCACCACGGCTTTTCCCAACTATAATGAAAACTGTTTGGAAAAAATGATCTCCTAAAGTACCACTCAGGTGAAATTTCCTTTTGGAAAAGGTACTACACTTCAAAATCGGAACAAGATTTCTAATAGAAAAGTTGTTTAGAAATAAAAAAAAAACATCATTGTAAAATCAATACATTCCCCGCTACGTTCCGAATCAAAATAACATGCGAACATTTTACGAGACCTGCAGTTTATTATTGTCGTAAAAAAAAACCCATATATTTTATTAAGGCGCCTCCCTCCCCCCGGAACTTAAATGTAAATTTAATTTAATAGAAATTACTCGAGCCGAGCTAGTGACCGAAACGTATAAAGTCAAGCTCAAGAGCTTCAGATAATTGTGCGTAGAACGATTTAATGCGGTATTACATTAGTACCTACTTCAAAAGTAATATAATAATTGTACGAGCGCGTGTGATTTAATCAATTAGGTTTCTATCTTAGTTTCGTCATATTTGAAGAAAAAAAACCTACGACTTTATGTAAATTAATGTGTTAAGCTTCGTAGTCTTTCTCTGTGGTCAAAATCGTAAGACTACTCTGTATTATGTTATCTCACCCATTAGTAGCGCGTACGTATGTCTTAACATTTTTGAGTGGTTAAAACAATCGTAGAATTTGTAAACACCAAGGTCAAATTATTACAAGTACGAGTACACCATTACCCCTCTCGAATACCTCGTAAAAATAATATTTTAAGTTGGCAGTTCTCATTTGAAACATTTTATTATTGAATATACGTATTCGTCGACAATATAATTATAAAGATAAAGGTATTTTGGGTTTCATCTAGACATAAAATATATAATGATCGTATTTCTTTATCTATAGTTTATCTTTGAGATTATTTGATTTAATAAATCACAACACTGATAACGGTATCGGGGGAGTTTTTTTTTTTTGTATCTATATAACGAACGGTCAGGGGGAGTTGCAGCTGCGCACTCCCTTAAGCCGAGTTTGTTGGTGCCCAGCTGCGCGTACTTAACAAACAAAAAAAAAAAAAACATCACAATATTATAATATATATTAAATTGCGATTTCAAAATAAAGGTTTATTACATGCTACTAGAGAGCGGATTTTTATAATAAAAAAAAATAAAAAACGTACAGTTTGCAAGTGTTTTCGACTGATTTTTTCCGTAACAAAAAAATAACAATTGGATAGATGAAGCATTTATGTACTAAATATCCAGAGCGGCACGCCGGAAAAAAAAGATTCTATGTCACCGATTTGAATCCTACAGCCTTATGATCGGGGGTGAAACTCGAAACCAACTCTGCGCGTGTAAATAATTTGGGTTTCGTTATTCTTTACCATCTATACGGTATTTTATCGGGAATTTTAAACTCGGATACCCCAATCAACTAAACGACGTCACATCAAAAAAAAAAATTAAATACAGCATAAATTCAAATCGCCGTAGCTCAACGCTATAAACCTATCTTGATCGTTAAAATTGAAAAATTAAAATGTCTAGTTCATAAAAAAAGGGGGAGAGGTCCCGCCGTTCAAGAAACCAAACTCGCGTGGTCATTGTAAATCACAACAAATTCCTCGAAAACGTGAGCGTGTTACACCACAAATCGTAAAACATGCGACTGGAAAAACGAAATTTGAATTTAACGCGGCAAAAGATATCGAGTGTTTTCGATATGTATAACGTGTTTCCGGACTATGTATCGGGATTTCGAAAAAAAAAAATAATAATAATAGGAGCGGTAGGAGGGAAACTAAAAATATCTCGCGAGACTCGTATATTATTATCCTATTCGGTTCCGGATACGCGTTCGTTTTATAATATTCTCGTCTTGTATTATTATTTATAGTTGGGGAACGGATTATATTATATTTAATAGAAATACAAAAATATGTACATAAATATGGAAGTATACTTCATAAAATATGTGCTAAAAACATCGAAATATGGGGGGGGGGGAAATGTTTATAGTTTAGTTTTAATTTTTCTATCGCCGATTCGACAATTTGCTCGCTATCCATTCAAGGACATATTTTTTGTACAAGGTAACGACTAAAACTATAAATCAGCAGTATACGACAATGCACCGAAAAACGGCTGTTTTCGTTCACTGCACCATGGCTTGAAAACGTACGAACGGTGAAACGATAAAGTATGTTTAAAAATATTTCCGAATTGGTGAACAACGTAAAAACATGCAATTATACCAAAACATGTAAAAATTGTGAAATAAAATCGACGTCATTTTAATACGAATGATTTGATTCGTGAACGTTTCTTATCGAATCCTAAACGCCTTGTTCCAATACAAATATAATATACTCGCGTACACAAATATCCGTTCCCTGTTTATAATATTTGAATATGCGTGTACGCGATTCGACTCCTGTCCCTTCCTGCGGGACTCGGGGCCGGCGATAATTTCGCGTGTCGTGCGTGTTGTTCGATAACGGCCGCGGGATCGGATTAACCGGGACGCGGTGCGCTACAAACGCGCGTATTGGCCCGGATCCGAAACCTCGGGGGAAAAAAATGAAATAAAAAAAAAAAAAAAAAAAACGTATAATATTATATCGGACGCGAACGAGACGAGCGTACATAAAATCTGACCTTTCGCGGACATTTTTCGCGCGGGCGTGCGAATCTCATCATCATAATAATAAACGATATCACGTCGTATTATAAATATAGTGTTTTGAAACGTGTCGCCGTATAAGCAGAGCCGGATTAACACGAAGGGTCTGTGGGAGGGGAGATGCAGGAGAGGGGACGAAAACGGGCCACGGCGAAACTTCAAAAAAAAAAATAAAAATAAAAATACGCATAAAAATCACGTTTCGAAAAATAAACCCGATTTATAGAAAAAAATTATTACCGAGTTCGATTACGCGTTTCGACACAGTTTATATTTCACACGCGGCTCCCATATAGGAATATTCTCGCGCGGAAACGTTTCGGGGGAAAAAAAAAATATTCAATTTATTAATACGCCGGTAGCTGCGTATATTAACAAAAAAAATAACAAAATCGTTTTAAATAATATTTCCGAAATCCGAATTGATTTTTTACGAGAATTTTTTTTTTAAATGTTTTTTTTCTCTACATCCGAAAACGGTGGGTGGCGTTCTTTTTAAAAACGTAACGATATTTCATAAAAGTTATTGGCGAACGTGTGAAACAATTTTCGTAAAATGCGCGGGTGTTCGCGCACAGCCGTCGTACTCGTAATTTGGAAGGTTTCCAACCGGGGCAATAAAAAAAAAAAAAAAATAAAAAATAAAAAATGATGTATATTATATTATAGAGCGTCGCGACGCAGACAGTTCCAGATATTAGGTGCATAACATACAGGGTGACTTTTTAATGTTTTCGTTCTATGGAGATTTCGAGTGAAAAAGATTATTTCCACGTACGTATCATTACGCGTATCGTTACGAATGGTCTGAGATTTTTTTTTTTTATTTCACACGCCTTTTTAGACATTTCATCTTTACTTTTTATTCACTTGAAATTAGCACTGCCTTCGGAAACACGTAACATTGTGTTACAACGTCTGAGCAGAAAATAACGGCTAAAATAGATTTCGTATTAATGTTTAGATGATAATAATTTATTCCCGCTTCCCCCGCGTTTCCTGTTTGACAACCGAAGTCAAAGTGTTCATCAATCATGATACGGAATAAAAGTGAAATTTCGGAACTTTAAATATCCCATAATATGGGTAACGATTGAATGAAAAATGCACAAAGAGCAATTTTACACGGCATTTTTGTAGATTATCGATGGAAAAAAAACTTATTCTGTATACGGGATGAGCAGGGTGGCTTTTCCGCGGATAAACGGGAACGCGCCAAGTAGAATTCAATATATTGTACTCACGCAATTGTGTTCGCAAATGCTCTTCATGTTCCGGCTGTCCATCTGCAGTACTTCGCAATACTTCCAACACTGTAACAAAAATAAAAATAAAAATAAAAAAAAGAACGTAACGATTGAAGTATTAGTCAAATAACGAAACACAATGCAATTTATCGTATAGAATTACGTGATGGGGCACCGGGGGGAAAATCGCCGTCCGCGACGAGTGGACATTTATTATTGCGGCCTCGCGCGCGAGAGAGGGGTCGATTTTTATTTACTCGTCAAAAAGTCTCGTTTTTGTCCGGATGCGATGATCGGGGAAGAGTAGGGGAGGAGTAGGAGTGAGAGGAATTGGAACTCGAGTGTATCGTTAACAATACAAAGTCCGCGGCCACACCCTCGATAAAAAAAAAAAAAAAAAAAAAAAAACTTTATATACGTCTTTACGGACTGTACGTTTTCGAAACGTTGGACGGAGATAGAGGGAAGAAAACTTCTCGCCTCGACCCCTCGTCGTTTGTACACACGCCCGCGGACGGCGCCTTTGTGTGCGTATACATATACGCGAAGGCGCGGAACAGACGCGTGTCTCGGGCTCCGGGCTACTCCGGGTAGGGACCTGGCGGTGAAGTACAGAAGGTGATGCGTTCTCATACACGTCTTCGTCGCGGGTGCGGCGGCGGCGGCGGCGGCGGCGGGTTTAGGCGAGCGGGAAAACGCCAGAGTGTGGCCGAAAAAAAGATAAATTGCTCTATCGGGAAAACCGGTCACGTACTCGGGACGAGACCCGCGGGCTGGTGCGGTGACGGGCGGGGGGTAAATCGCGAGTGCGTCATTATTGCTACCGGCCCGTCCGCTGTCCGTGCCCCCCCCCCATCACCAGCCGCCGCTCCGGCGCGGTTCGACGGCTCACGTACTTGTATATGGGTATGCGCACGCGCGTCGTATACAGCGTACAACGCTGTAAACGCACGCGATTTTGATTTTAGCGCGCGATCGCCGGAAGCCGTCACTGGTCGGACGTGCCGACGGTTGTGGACACATAGAGAGCGAGTGAGAGAGACACGAACATTGATAACGATATTATCACCCGCGGCCGAGCTGTAACCCGGTTTCCGGTTATTAATTCGCCCGTAAACGAATATCGTTCGCGTGCGGCGGTTTTCATTGCGGCGCAGAAAACGGTAGTTGTCGATCACCGCGGTACACACACGACGCCGCGTGTTAAATATTCTTATCGGCCTGTATCGTTTACGACAATTCGTGTTACCGGTTATTAGTCATTGTCAACAGCGGTACACGAGTTCCATAAATTGTGGGGACACAATAGTGACTGCAGAGGGCGCCCCGCCAGCGCGTGACTTTTTCGATAAAAGTTCGATGAGAACACATTCGATGCCGTGATCCGATAACACGGATACGGGTGTTCGTGCGACCATAGCAGCTGCAGTGGCGCGCCGAAATAGGCTTTTTCGAGGAAATCGCCTCGTGACTAAAATGGGTGGGGCGGTGATCGACCGAACACACGTTGGATGTCGATTGACTGGTTAATTGTGTAGTCAATAAATAAATAAATAAATCTAAATAAAGTTTTCGCTGGAACTATTTGTACAGGACATATCCACAGAAATCCACGTTTTGATCGGGTGCGTCGTAATTGTTTTGTTTCGCCGCTAGTATGCAAAATGTCCGGCGCGCCACTGCACCGCAATACCCATCCGATGTCCGTGGCGGGGACCGCAGACAACGTTCGATTTTCGGATTTCGATTTCTACGCGCGACGGGACGGCATTTCGAAAACGAATTCGATTTACAACACTCCCCGGCTCCGTCTCCGGTCCAATTAACGCTCGCGTCGTTTTTTTCTCTCTCTCGAAAAGTCGCGCTCGCCGTTATAGTTTTTTTTTTTTAAAGACGAAATTCCTGTGCAACGTTCGGGCCCGACCGTATACCGACCGCGCGAGTAAGGCGACGCGACGAGAAGAAAAAAAAAACCGTACAATTCCGTATCCGCGTACCGTATACCGTCATCATATTATTCTGTCGTATATGACAGAGTCATTGTATTTCATTGCGGCGGCACTTTCCGCCACCGAAAAGAAGAAAAATCGACCGCGACGCGCGCCTACCTAATTATACGTTCGAAGGGGAGCGGGGGGGGGGGGGGGCGGTAAAAAATCGGTTTTTTCGACGTTGTTAATTTTCGATATATATTCAAAAAAAAAACCCGAAGCGAACGTCTCGGAGAATTCCGCCGCGGCATTAGTCGCCGGGATTTCTTATTTTATTTATTTTTTTTTTCCCCGTTCGAATTTCCGTCGGCTCGATCTCTGCCGCCGCCGCCGTCGTCTCTTGCATACGTCCCACGGAACCTCGGCGACGGCGCGGTCCGTCCGTCTTTGCCGGACCCTTCGCGCCGTGCCTCCGCGTAACGTTACGGGCGTAACGAAACGCGGTCAACGGCCGCGGCGGTTAATCGTCGGCCACCGTGCGCGCGCGCGTAATATTACGACGCGGAGTTATAGCGCGGCGGTTTTTGTCTTTTTCTCCGTTTTCCCCGCGGACGGCCGGCGTAAAGACGAACCGGGAACAAACGAATGTTATTATTACCCGGTAGCCGGGCCGCCGCCGGCGTTACGGCCGCGCGCAATACGCGTGAGTAACGGCGGCAGTAACGTACCGTACAGCCCGTGGCAGTGGTGCCGTGTAGTAGCGAGCGGTAGGTAGGCAGGTAGGTAGGTAGGTAGTCGCAGTAATGGCAGCGTATCAATCAGTCGCCCGGTTCGATTCGTTATACTAGCGGGCGAACGCGGCGTCGTCGTAGCCGTGCGGGCATACGCCGCGCGCGGAGTCGTTTAAGATTTATGTTAATGAAAAACCTTCGGCCGCCGCCGTGTTTGCATTCGTTATTACCGGGCTCTGCGCATTATCATACACTTTACGGGGGCCACCCGTCTATTAATTTTCCCGAAAGCCGGTGGGTAACCTATAAATAATACAATAATAATAATAATAATACGGGTACCGAGCGGCGTGACGGACGGAACGGCCGGCGACGTTTAATTAAAATATCGTTTCGGCAAAACGCGTTTCCGTTTTATCAACGCGCGCCCGAACGTACGCAACAACGCTCTGCACGCCGACGACCGGGCCGCGCGTACATACAAACAAAACATTATTTCGGGCGTAGGCCCCCGCGGAAACGTTCCGAGTTCCCGAGTCCCGGGGTGACCGGGCGACCGTACGGCCGGCGTACAACCGAATCGGCGGGCCCCGGTGTTCGGGTCTGCGACGTTATCAGCTATACCGGTCGAATCGGACATGACAGACGCTCCCGACCGGGGCGCCGCGAAATTATTTGAAACATGTGTATATTTTTTTTTTTTTTTTTTTTTAAACGACTTATCGAAAAATATATCACTGCGACTATACCACTGAACTCTATAGTATACAAATTATTGTTTATAATTAATTACACGCAATTTAATTTAACGTATAAATACACATAATACATATAGTTTGTACATAGTAGTATCGCGACGTTGAATCTATTTTAATTTTCATACCGATTCGATTGTTATCCGACTGCTATAGTTAATGTTCAATGTAATAATTTGTTTTATAAAATATAATACGTCAACATACCAGATACCTACTACTTTTGCTTATACCAAGCCACTTAGCTAAATAAAATCGAGGGTTACAAAATATAAATTTAAATACGCGATTTATTACTATTGCGTATTCAGTGTAGTGTATAGGCCATAGGAAGCCTCGGGATTTTTAGAAAATAACTAAGGGTGCCGTGAGTCAAAAAAGGTTGGAAACCTCTGGGTTAGGACTTTGAAGAGTACTCTATAGGCACGGGTTAGAAACGTGCGTAAAATGAAGTCATTACCGGTGACCTCTTAAAAATAATAATAATAATAATAATAATTTAAAATCAAACATAACGATTTTAAATAGTTTTAAACGTTTAAACGGAAGCCGACTGAAAGACGTCATCACTTATGTAAAATAATGATGATTGAAAAATTAAGGTTGTCGAGGTGCCCCGTTAACGTATTCCGCCATACAGATTTCCATGCATTGTATTTATTGTACAAACGTAAGCATTGAACAGGAACCAATTCGGTTCACCTACATAAAATGCCTTTTTCAAACGGGAACCAATTCGGATGCATCCATAATTTTATTATTTGTAGGGGCGGACTGGATAGGGGGTCCCGACCACTATCCCAGATAAAAAGTCGACCAACTAGATTTTTTCGGATAACATTTTTCGTTTTTTTTGATTTTATTATTTCTTGCTTATCGAGTGTGGCTTAAATGTGACTCTATCTCATTGTCTCCTAAAGTGTATGGCCTGTTTTATGCACCGATCCATAATCCCATCAATAACAGCTGTCCACTGTCCTCTGGGACAGTAGGACTCTAGGCCACTTCGGTCCTGATTACGTGCGAGAGAGATGACTCACAGTCGACTTTTTCTTTGAGGTTATAGTGGTTACACGCCTAGATTGAGGGTGGGAAACATTTTGAAAAATATGATTTCCGTTCGTGGCTATGCAAACGGTGTTTGAAAAAAAATACCAAAAATAACCACCACCCGTCGTTACAATTTTATACATTTACGTATTATTATTGTTATTTTTTTTTTTTTTTTTTTTTTTTTTTTTTGGTAAACTTTTTCATCTCTTCGGTCCGTACTATCGTTATAATAATGGCAAATGATATTCATAAAAAAAAAAAAAAAAAAAAAAAAAAAAAAACGGACAGCTAGTATATATTGTTATTTAAATTTAAACAAAAATAATAATAATGACAAAAAGCGTGTTGAGATCGTGTTTGGTTGAACGCGAATACTGCAGATTCTCTTTAGGCCACGGCCAAGCGGCGCTGGAAAAAAAATATTAAAAACGTTTTCCCCTTCGAAAAACGAATTTCGCGCGTCGGGTAACAAGTGTAAAGCATCTGGCGCGCCCGATGTTTATTATTATTATTATTATTTTTTTTTTTTTTTTCTGTAATATCAGTATACTCGTTGACGGCCCACACGTCTAGCGCATTATGTACATAAAATAACGCTCGCTGAAAATATAATAAAAGACGAAAAAACACCATAATGCAACCGTCATGTTATTATTATACATTATGTACCACGTCTCGGCCGTTTCGGAAACGATCGTGAGCGAAACGCTGTGTAGCACACTCACAAGAGATAAACACGAATAAATACAGCGCGATTTGTGTATTGGCGAACCGGCGATTATTGCAGTCTGTATGCACGAATAGATTCCGAGTAAATTCGTGTTTGGTTTATTGCGTAACACAATTTCGTAAACCCTGCACCTAATTATATAATTTATTTTATTTCTGCTGCCCTTGAAAACTCTCTCGGATTTTTCGCCGCCAAAACGACATCGCGCGCCATCCCTTTGTCTTGGACCGCGTCTCTCCAGATCCTTTAGATCCTCTCCTCAAGACCGTCGGTTCGCCCCTTCGTCAGTCTACTGCGAGGTCCGCTTTAACCGAGGCTTGGAATTCTCGCGCTTCTCTAACAATGCAATCCAACCTATCATCATCCTCTTTGGGGGCCACACAGCCATTGTCCTCGAATAAAACTGGTGAAATAATGTCTGAAAAACAAAAAACTCGACGTTTTCGTAGGCCGATTCGTGGCAAATGAATCGTCCTGTATAATGTTATCGCGCCTATACACAACGCGATAGCTCGTCCTCCGCCGTCGACACTGATGTATTAAAGCGGCGATATTGTTTTATTATGTTGACGTGAGAAACAACTGCATGCAGTTGGTCGGAAGAGATGACCCCGTTTGCCTGCCGCGAGGTCGAATATCACATGCACGCGTGTACGCTTACACGTGCTCCGCGGCGTCAGTCGATACCCACCAATTATTTCGGGGTGTGATAAAAAAAAAAAAATTAAAATGGAAAAAAAAATTCGTTATTCCGTTTTCAATTATCCGTCCGATCTCCTATTACATATACAACAATATATAATAATGATACGTGTGATGGTGACCGCCCCGCAAACGACGGACCCTACAGTTACCCCGTGCAGAGATTACATTATTATCATTAAAAACGGACCGGGGAGCGGGGGGCGCTTAAAACAAACGTATACGGGGTCGGAAACACATTGAATAATATTATACGAGTAAAAAACAACAAGTCGGACGTCACACTGTATATTATTATTATTATTATAGAACACATTATAATGCTCCCCGCGAACCGTATAATACGAGCGTGTAAATTATTGTGGCGTCACGATGACACAATGGTTTCGGGAAGAAAAAAAAAAAAAAATAATAATAATAAAAACGCGTATCGTTAACAACGGCGACGGGACGGATCGAGATTGTAATATTTTCAGACGTGTTAGCGTTACAATAATTAATTGTTTGACTAACGCGACGGCGGTGGTGCGCGGAAGACAAATAAACGCGATCGCATCGAAGTAACAGAAAAAAAAAAATAATAATAATAATAATAAAAACTTCACCTGTCCACCGACACGGCGATGGTTATCTCGCGCGGGCCCGCGGTATCGTGTATAATAATAATAATAAAACACGCGAGGTGTTGTCCGAAACGAAAAATATTACATTATCGACGGACGGAAATGATTTTTTTTTTTTCTTTTTTATCTTCTGTTCGGATAGCGGTCGATTCCCGCGGGTTCGGCCGATCCCGTCGGGGAACGGGTGCGCACACGACCGAATCGTATCGGCGGATTTTCGCGCGGTGACGGGTCCTGCTGCTGCGGACTCGCGCGTACAGAAATCACAAGTCGAACGTGACTAATAGACTGCCGGTGTAACGGTATATTATCATACTTGCGCGAAACGATATTATAACATCATCATGCGGGTATTATACGTCATGTGTGTAGTTTTTTATTATTATTATTTTTTTTTTTTTTCGGCGAGTGTCAGCGAAACGAACGAACGTACGACCGTATCAAAAGAAAAGGTAAAAAAAAAAAAAAAAAAAACTTTTAACAGATATTATGCAGTAACAAAACGCGACGAGTTATTGTATTATATTGTACTGTATACGTACGCTTGCGTCTATCGCGGTGCGGAACGCCGATCTACGACGTCGGATAAAGACGGAGGGGGTGGGGGGGCAATCCCGATAGAAAACTATCCGAGAGAGAGAGAGAGAGAGAGAGAGAGAGACAAAGAGAGCAAAATAATTATTTAGTTTAGACTGCGCGATAAATCATCACGAACCGAATTCAAACGGTTCTGTAGAACTTTAGAAATGTATACATTTTTTAAAACCGTATTATAGTTCGTGTATTTTGTTACGGTCGTAATTCGAAAAAATGTACAAGATTTGTGCTACGAGAAATTTAGAATTATTATAGAACTATAGAATTTCGAGCGTTTAGGGCCGTATGGTTTTTATTAATATGAAACGGTAAATCGTCATGCGCGCTCGGAACCCCGGTAAAGATATATTTTTAATATGAAATTTCGTTTTTGGAGTTTTTCTTTTTTGTTCAACTACCTCACCGATAGACGAATAGTCTATCGTCTTCCCACGAGACACGGCCGCTGTAATATATATATATATATGATATAACGGTTCGCTCGACCTCGTTGACGTTTGCTTTCGTATTTCTATTTTTTTTTTTTTTTTTGTTTTTTATTATTTATATTTTTTCACCTGACTCGCGGCTGCGGAAACGTCTTTCATTCGCATTTTATCTGAACCGCCGATCTCGCCGACGATATTTTGCCGCAGCCGAGGCAACACAATACCACGCTAATAATAATTATTATTATGATAATATTATAATAACTAACGATAACAATTATTATTATCTTCGTCGTTACGCGGACGTGGAATATTAAAATAAGCTAGTTGCGTACTAGGACGATCGTAATAGTTTTTATTTTCCGTTTCGGTATTTACCTATAATAACTATTATTTTTTTTTTTTAGGTGTTTATAGTAAAATAACGAAATTATACCTTAGTTCTTAGCACGAAATATGATTATGTACAGTTTTGCGATTGAAATTAGTGTTGGAACATAAAAAAAAAAAGGCGAATATAGTTTTCGAAGGCGATCCGTGCGTAACCGTTTGTCTAAAAAATCGAAAAACAAAAGCCAGCTATTAAAGCGAAAAACCATAACTTGTTCATTGAAGTCTCCTCGTTAAATTAGCCAAAGCTGGATCAGTAACTTATTGAGTTAAAACGTTGAAAATTAAGTTACTTTCATTGATAACTTTAAACTTGACTGAATAAAAAAAAATTAAAATGTTAGAAAATAACTCGCGGCCTTGTTATTTCCTCTGATAAGTAATTTTCACACGATCCAGTTATTTCGTAAAAATTTTAATTGTTTCTAAAACAGCTTATTCACTATCTTGCAGTTTATAAGTTAATATTAACTTTAACTTAGCTTCATTTTTATTTATTTGTGATGATTACTTAAAACTTAAAGTGGTTCAAAAAAAAAATCGGTCGACTTGTCCAACTTAACAATTATCGAATAAACACGGAAATACCGATTTACCGTTTAAGACGGACGTCCATTTACCGAAATACCGGTATCGTTGTACCTCCAAGTATCTCTAAGTCGTCGCCCGACTATATTACCAGCTCTCTTTCTCTACAACAAAAACAAAAATCTGTAACGAGCTTAAGCTGAAGCTGAACGCACGCCCACGTCCCCTCACGACACGTACTCTTGAAACACGATCCGAAACAAGAGTGTAAATACAACCGAAAAGCCAAACGCGGGCAAAGTTCCAAAACAATAAAATATAATAATATATCGCGTCCGGAAGTTTTTATCGGGTTATATATTTTATCATAGATAACAAGAGGGATCGAAAACATCGCTTTTCGCGAATCGTTGTCTCGCCCGACTCACGGGATCCGTTGCTCTTACTGTGCATAGTTTTTAACCAACACGGTAATATTATGACGATGCCGATGATAAGGCTGTGCTCTGTTATAAGCTAATATGCGTTTATTGTACGGTATAACAATACCGCGTGATACGATATGGCCCGACAACGACGTCTTTTTCGTTTTACGTGTACGACGAGAGAGGACCGCCCGCAGAAACAATGCACCCTATACATCCGTAATTACCGTAATTAACGGTTTAGTGGTACGCCGTACAACGGGAACGGGATTAATAATGAACAACGAAATAAAAAAAAAAACCGACACACGTGGACACGGCCGTCGAAAAAAAGAAATCGTAATGTAAAAATAATAATAATATATACCTAAGTATAATATAAAAGCAGGAAGTTTCGTTTCCTTGCCACCCCCCGAACCACCCCGCACTCTCAGTCTCAGCCTCCTTGTCGGTAAAATTCTGTCGGCAACCCCTCAGACGGCGGCGGCGGTGGACCACCGCACAAAAAGGAAGTGAACGTTTCTTTTGTTCGGCCGCGACATCAAAGACGTTCCGATATATTATATAGGGTACGTATATACAACACCCTCCTTCTCCTCCTACTATTTTCCCTAATGTATAAAAACTCCGCGGAATAGTCGTCGATATACACACACCGATCGATTCGTAATATATATATATTATAATGAACCGCAAGTCACCGTGGTTTCTATTTTTTTTCTTCGCCTCCCCCGAAGATAAAATAATATATATATATATATATATATATATATATACATTTAATAACGTCTCTTACGTAAAAAAAATTAAAAAAAAAAGCGGTCGGCACGATAACATTTCGGCACCGTAAGTTTTACGAGATAACGCGCGACGATTAATTAACTCTCCGAAAACGTTGTTGGCCTGCAGCGATAATGAGGCGATTTCCATCGCGGTATATACAGGGCGGTTATTGAATAGCGAACCAGCAGTTAAGTTTAAGATTAAAATTCGGAGTACTGAGTAGACATTTTGAAAAATATCGATAAATAATGGCTAAAAAAACTATATAATTATTATACGCAGGAGTCGTGGCGTCGTCACCGGTAGTGATTTTATCTGGTCCGTTACAGTGTCCCAGGAAAGAAAGTCTTCTCGGTCGATTCTATTTAGTTTTCGATAGAAAACAATTACATTTTTAAAATACATACAGTAATCAAATAAATTATAGTAATTTTGAATATATATATATAGATTTATTGCGTAAAGGAAAAACTATTACACGAAACGGAATTATATTTTAAACAAAAAATTTCTGAAAATGTCTAACTCGAGCCCTCTTCTACCACGAAACCTGCAATGATTCAAATGGTACGATAATCGCGTGTGAAATTTCAAATATTTACATCGATGCGCAGAAATTCGCGGTTAATAACCGCGAAATAATAAGCCGCACGACGGCCTGCAGATGGGAATAAAGACCGAAATCGAATTTCGTGCGGATATATGCCGTAGAAATCGCACGAGGTTTGTGTGCGGTAAAAAATAATCGTCCTGTATACGTATATAGAAGATTGCGTATTATATTATTCCCGAGGAAAATATGTGTGCGAAAAGCGCCCGCTGTTGTATATATATATAGGTAATAATATTATCTTCTATATGTATTCGGGGCGAACGATAACCGCATAGGCGAAAAAAGAAAAAAAAAAAACTTTCCTCGCGATTCCGATCCCCAAAGTTGGTCGTGTATTGCACGTGCGCACGTATATAATTTCTAATCAAAGTTTCGTAACCGTATACACGTAGATATAATAATAATAATATCGGGGAGGGGGCCACGGGTCACGTCCGCACTATAAATTAAATGTGTGGTGAATCCCGGTATAATACTCGGATGTGTGCGTACACGTGTGTGTGTGTGTGTGTGTGTGTGTGTGTGTGTGTGTGTGTGTGTGTGTTTGACGTACGCAGCGCACACACGGAAACGTTTTCGCAAGTATATACGTATATATATACACACACGCATACACACACACACGAGAAACGATGATGATGCGCTCGGAACCCGGGAAAAAGTTGTGTCGGAAAGAGAAAAAACTTTTCTTTTTGTATTATTATTATTATATATATTTTTTTTTTCTTATTATTATTTTCTTTCCGCCCGCCATCGCCGTGGTCCGGAATACTGGTGCCGCGCGCCTGACTCGTCCGACCGAACCAGCCCGCGTTTGTTCGCGCCGAGAAAAATAACATTTTATATTATATACGTATTTTTATATACAATATATATATCCCTGGCGGTAGAAAAATATTCCCCGCTAAATAACAATAATAGTAATAATAATAATAATAATAATAATAATAATATTTATACATGTTTGCGTTTGCGTGCGGCATGTGAAAATTTCTCCGTCGAGGGGGCCGAAAAGCTCTAAATCAACCGGAATTAGGACCGCGTCGGAACCGTGTTTTTGTTGCGGAAAGGAAAAAAGGGATTGTCGTCGTCCGGATAAGACTTAAAAGGGCCCCGCCGCCGAAGTGACAGATTTATGGGCAGGACGGGCTTAAGCTGCACCAGCAGTACTGCTACTGCCGCTGCTACTACTGCGCTACTACTACTGCGGAGAGAGTAACACGGAAAAAAAAAAAGTTGAAACTTTCAACGGCTTAGGCGGTATAATGGAATTAGTAACGAAAACCCGAGCTCGGCGAGAGGAGTTCGGCAAGAGGATTAAACTAGAGTTTAAGTATATACGTACGTAGGTACCTATATTATATGTATATATATTTAACCGGCCGTGTCTTGGGTGTGATTTTGTCGATTTGTTGGTTTTTTTTTTTTTTAAAGCTCCCCTTCCCCGGCAATATCCGCCAATTATTATATTTCTCTGTAAATCACTACTCGATAACCGTAATTGCCAGCAAAAACTCGGTTACGATGGAGTTTTCTCGGGTGAAATTTCACGACCCGTCTTATTTTTTTTTTTTTATCTATTGTCGTTTCGGTCGTACAACACGATGTACTTACAGAGTTAATTAAACGCGTGAAGATCACGCGGTCCGATTTATACAACACTTGTAGATTTGTAAATAATTACGATCCTAGTCCGGCCGTCGTATAGAAGGCAAATGACGTGATCCAAATCCTTGTGCGATGTTGTTCTCACAAACAATCCGTCAGCTATCCATCGCCGAAAAATCTTCATTCGATACTTCTTCTTAAACTCTTTTTTTTTTTCCATATAAAACTGCTCGCCTCGTCTCCAGCACCTTTCTAAAGGTTCCGTAGCACTGGATTTTGTTCCAGCACTGGTCCGTGTATAGTTGCAGTGAGCTTTGGCTTCTCCGTGCACGACCAGCCCGTCGCAGTCTTCATTTTCTTTAAACGGCCGAAAATATTCTCGAACGTTATTCTCGGCTACATTAATGAATCTACAATATTTCAATTTTCATCCGTTTTATTATTATTACGGGAAACGCCATTTTTCGCGTTACGAAGACAACACTCTGTACCTCCTGGCGCTCGTGGACATACAACCGATAATGGTATCGAGTTTTAACGGCCACTACATAATGGCTTAAGTATACAACCTACTATATGTAACGAAGAACGAATAATATTATTCTAACAAACGTAACGGTATTGTCGTTTACTTTTCTTTTTTTTTTTTTTCGTCCGGATACAACGCAACGACGATTCCATGAAGGAAATCGTCGTAAACTCTAATTCCGATACTCCTACGCGCGGAACTGGTTTGATTTCAATTCGGTATGAAATCCATTGTAATCCGAAACAGTCGACAACGACGACGATCGTGTCCTAACCTAGCCGACTATATAATATATATAACATTAAATGGTCGACTCGCCTCTAATTACGTTTCAATGAATATTAATTGTTTACGAGGGAAAAACACGCCGCCTAACCCCCACCGCCAGAGGTCGTATCAGTTGTATTTTCTTTTAAATGTATACATCGTTTCTTACATCTCTGTCTCTCTCTCTCTCTCTCTCTGTTTTTATTATACACACGTTCCTTATTTGTGCCCGCACTGCCAGCGACTGCACTATATTATTGTGTGTGTGTGTATACGTTATTATAATATCCTTTCCGATCTCATTTTATGTATATATATATACTGCACCGACCATTGTCTCGCGTTATACCGTATATGTACAACACTACTCTAGCTTATTATAGTTTTGGATTAAAAAAAAAAAAAAAAATGAAATGAAAATAAATAAACCGATTTTATCTCCGTCTGTCCGTTAACGTGTTACGCTCCCGACCGTTTTGTTCACTCGAGCCGTATTATTATAATGCTGGCAGTGTGGGCACGTCTCGAAAAAGTAATCGGACCACGAGCCAACGACGACGACGATGTGATTACATCGCAACTAACGAAACGGTATATTATCATACACGACGACAAACGGTTTTTTTTTTTTTTCTAATCCCAAACGAAACGTCTAAAAACCGCCGAAATCTAAACGCTTCGTGTGACATGCAGTTGCGGCGACAGAGGCGTGACCGGACTCTGTTCGTAGACGAATTATAGAAACAGCATATATTATTATAATACAATAACCGGCGCCAAAAAGCGACATTTTTGGTGACCGTACGTTTATCGTTTGTTTCGGTGTTTTAATAGAACCACTATCGGGTTCTTCGAAACTTTAAACACGCAAACGAGTGCTGACAACCGAAACCGAGTCCGAATTTGTGCAGCCCTAATAATCCTTCCCCTGCGTCCCTCTTAAAAAAATAATCTTCAGCGTGTTCTTTGTAAAACACTTGACATTACATTTTAAAAAAATCCCCCAATACCTGTTCGTACAATCGAGGGACAAACTATATACACAAATATTTAACGGGCACCTCGAACCCTTAGGGTCAAACAGACCAAACACTGTCCGAACAAACCCGGTAATCAACACGTAACCGATTTATTATTTTCATGGTAAATATTTCTTTTTCGACGGTCGACCGGCTTTTGAAACGTCGCGAATCAACGGCCACGGAAATAACTAGCATGTATCTACTCGGGCGTCGTGAAATTTCGCCGAATTACGCGCGACACGAGTCGGTAAAGAAGTCGCGACTCTTTTGAACCGGGAGGGAGAGGGTTGGGGTTTAGTCGAGACGTGAGACTTTATTAGCGCCGGGCCCCGGACACGAATTCGAGAGAGTTCAGTGATGATGTGACGGGGGTCGCAGGACGAGACGAACCGAATAACCTTTATTTACAGTGTGTGTGTCGTGCGCGAGACGAACGCGCGTACCGGGAGGAGAAACGGAGGGGAAAAAAAAAACGGAACCTAGCGATTTCCATCAATCACGAAAAAAAAAAAAACAGTTGCGGCGGCGGCGGTACACGATGGTTCATTAACTCGGCGGCGGCGGCGGCAGTACAAATTGGCCTCGCGTAAGCTTAAAAATCGACGAATGACGTCACCCCGTTATTTATCAACGCGTACCTACGGCGCACACACGCGCGCCGCACGCGAACGACACCCGCCCGCCCGCTGTTTTCCCGATACAAATTGACCTCTCCTCCCCGGAAGCCGAAAAACCGCCTCGTCACACGCCGTCGCTGCGCCGTAACAAATTTGTCCACTGAAAACCCCTTTAACGACCGCGGCGAAGGCGATACGTCCGTACGGAGCGCGTGCGGCGGTTTTCCGACGGCGGCGGCGGCGGCGGTCGAAACGTCGCGGGGTCCACGGCGGACCGTAATTTAAACCGCCGCCGCAGCCGCCCGCGTCTCGCGGATAATGTCACCGGCCGAGACGCGGGAACCGTCTCTCCGCCGGCGGAGCGGACGGATCGCGGCTATTTGAATACCGTCCCCGCCGCGCGAAAAACGACGAAAAAAAAAAAATGTAAATAATAATAATACGCCGCCGTCCCCTGTATACGCGTGTACGAAAACGGTGTCGAAGCGATACCGCGAACAGCTGTTACGGGTCTTGGTGGAAAATTCGTAAAATTGTGTGCGTGTACCGTGAAATCCGAATCTAAATTCCGAATTCGTAAAATAAATACGATTTTTTTTTTCCAACCGTTTGGACACTTATCGCGCGGCGGAGACGATATTATACTCGTGGCGTGCATATCGCCCTCGAGTGTGAAAAAAAAAAACGCCACATGAAATTCGCATACACACATAATAGACAAACAACGACTTAACGGCCGAAACAAAACTTTTCGCGTGTCGACGAAATTCTATACCGAAAGCGGACAACGGTTTCGTAAAACGCGATTATCAACGCCGTACAGAACAACAATGTGTTTTTCTTGTCCCGAACAGTTCGTTCGAAAAGCGCGAGTATCGTCCTGAAGCACTGTTATTTTGGCCGCTCTTAAAACCCCGTCATATTTATCGGTCTCGGTACCGCTAAATACACACGCAGACACCTGTATCCGCATCCTTTCTACTATTTTCACTATACACTGACCGATCGGATCCACCTGCAGTTTGGCGTGTTATCTTTTTCCAAACGGGAAAAACAAATTTCCGGTGACGGAGACAAGGGTGTTTCTCGTATATTTGTTTGCATTACGTATAAGCAGAGTCGCGAAGTGCTTTTTAAAGCGTTTCAAACGCGTCTCTAATACAATATTATGTTTGAAACGTGAGCAAACGAAATTAAAATAACCCGTGTGTTCCGGTGGGCGAAGAAACGAATTCGGTTTTCATTTTTTCTCAAAACGGCAAATGACATTATACGCTTATTTCTATTCATTACGGATAGAAATGTAACATTTGAGTATGAGTATGGAGTCTACTAACTCTTCT
The DNA here is from genome assembly GCA_902439185.1 of Cinara cedri. Classification (NCBI taxonomy): domain Eukaryota; kingdom Metazoa; phylum Arthropoda; class Insecta; order Hemiptera; family Aphididae; genus Cinara; species Cinara cedri. Next base: position 651,623 of record CABPRJ010001923.1, read on the forward strand.
TTTGGTTAATTGTTTTTAAGCGTTTTACATGCAAAATTTTGGAGCACAGGATTGCACAGGATATACATTGATATATATATGGCTGTAGTAATATTAGACGAACAAATGAAACACACCGGCATTATATAAAAATGATAAAATACATACGAACTACAGTTACACGCATACGAGAGACAACCTCGTTGGATGAAAACCGGATAAGAACTGAATTTGTATCGATAATGTTACTTCGTTATTGTTAAATAATCACGATGAAATTAAATTTACGTTTAAAACGCGTGTTTTTTTTTTTTTTTTTTTTTGCGACCATCCATTAAATTCCCTATTTATAATTATTAGAGATGCGATGAACTGTTCGATTTTCGAAACGAACCGAACTATTGGGTATTCGGTTCGGTTCGGTGATCGAAAATCACTCGATGCCGATTCTGCGCGGTCACCAATACGATGTTCTGACCGGGGGGGGAGAAGGGGGGGAGTGGGGACCGAGCGGCCTTATTACGAAAAAGAAAAATTCTATTTTTTCTCGTCAGCGTGGGTTTCATAATCGTAAATTGGTAAGGGTTAGCCAAACTCGACGTAACCATTTAACATGTTTAACGTGCAAGTTCGGTTCGGACGGGGGGTTCGTAACATCTCCGATTACGAATTATAATATTGCGCGCGTACGGATATTAATACCGGGGTCGCGGTATTCGTTTTCTGTGCGGCGACGGGTTCGAGCGCGGCGAGTCGGGTTCCCGTAATGCGTCCGCGCGCTTAACGGTCGACAATACGCTGATCCGAAACGACCCGCCGGACGATAATGTACGGTGTTGTTGCGGACCCCGCGGCCGACACACGCGCCACGAACCGTCGCGGGAACGCCGTGATTGTTTTTATTATTATTATTAGTAATATTTAAGGGGGAGAAAAAAACAAAAATCATTTTTCGATAATGTTTCGCTCGCCGAGCAGCGGACCCGCAGCGTATTATAGCCGTGCGACGCGCTATAATGTCGCGAAACCGGTCCGTGCACGTTGCGCGCGCGTTAATAACGCGAGTAGTGTGTTTTTTTTATTTTTTTCGTACATATTTTTCCGCCCGGCCGTTTTCCACATAATCCCGACGGAAAACGACGGACGGCGGGAAAACCGGTTCGGCGCGCGCCCGAGATATTATAACAAACGACCGAACGCGCGTGTCGTCTTTTCTTCTTTTGAAAATTATACAGGTAGGTACGCGCGTAATAAGTACCGAATTTAATAATATTCTTTTTTTTTTTTTTCCACCCGTGTCTCTCGCTGTTGTAGGTACGTATATATATATATATATATATATATATAGGTATATAACACGCGGATAGTAGTCAAACTGTCAAGTCGAAAATTCGAACGACACTCGAGACGATACGACGGTTTTTTTTTTTACTTTTTTATGCATTGCGCAATCGATTTGCATAATTACACTTTATTACGCCGCCGCTGCCGCCGCTGTTATGACTTTGTTATACGACCGTCGACCGCCGCCGCCGCCACCTACCCGACGGCGTCCAGCGCCGCCGCACCGCTGGCCACGCCGGTGCGGTGTGCAGAGAGAGAGCAGGACACTATTTTACACCGACGCGTACGCATTCTAATTTAATCCGACGGCCGAGTGATTTCTTATATTACAGATACGCACGCGCCAATTTAAAAGCGGTAAAAAATATTCACGAGAAAAAAAAAATCGAGTTCGCGACAAAACGAAATTATCATAATAATAATATTGTAAGTAGGTATATATATATATATACGCACGTGTATATAGAGGTACTATGAAAATATAATTTGTTCGTTTCGCGGCGCATATATATATATATATATACGTATAAACGCTGTATGCTAAAAAATATGGGTTTACGTTATACGCGACACACGTATAATACAAGAACGGAATAAAGCCGCAAAAAAAAGGCCGAAAATTGTGACGATAATCCGCGCTCGAAAAGACGACGCGAAAAAAAAACCTCGCCGTACGGTCTTGCGAAAATATGTTTTTACGCGCGACGCGAGACCGCCGCATTCGGTATATTTATAATAATAATGTGTACGCGAAAAAAATTAATAAATATAATAATAAATTGCCGTGTTTTATACGTTTTTTTTTTTTTCTTCGGGACAATTCCGGTAGAAGAGTATACGGAAAAAAAAACTTATTAAAAACTAAAAAAAATAAAATAAAATAACAAAAACGGTCGCTTCCCATACGCTCATTAAACACTGAATACACCAGTGTACCGACATATCATAGTCACTATATACACTGTATAATATAAATATATATATATATAGTGGCTATACTGAGAGAATACGAGACCGTTGAAATTTACACGGTTATCCGCCGAGCATCACGCTGGGGGGGTCTCGGTGTCGTCGCCGAAGTCGTCGTACAAAAAATCGCTAACGAATCCGCAGCTTCCGGTGTAATAATAACGGTTGTAACGGCACTGCAGGCGTGCATAATTAAATAAGCCACCGACGATCAATCATTTTTGACAAAAAAATAATAATAATAAAAAATACGTGAGAGACGGTGTTTTTTCTTCTTTCTTTTTCGTCGCTCAACCACCAATTCCGTGAGGATTTTCCACACAAACCGTGTGTAATAATATTATCATACAACTGTTTTGACGATAATATCGGACGATTGTGGCCGAAACGAATCGCAAAAGTAAATGCTATTAAAACCCCTGCGCAAAGAGTGCACCCGTCAACGTGAAGAAAACCCGCGAAAATTGTAAGTGAGATCCACAGAAACCGGAATATTCAATCTAACGCTAAAATTACGTATAAAATCCTCACCGCGACAAACCACGAAAGAGACGTGGCAATGCGTAAAGGCACGGCCACCATTTCGCCATAGAACAGTCTCGTTCAGTGTGGCCAACTTTTGCGATATCAGAAGTGTTTTCACGAAGTAACCGAAAACGACCGGGTCGTTGTATTTAACAATTTTGGACCGTCTGGTCACTGTCATTGTATGCTCATCGTTTGCCTATAGTCAAGATCGTGCGATCATATAATGCGTCGAGTACATGAAAAAAGTATGAAAGTACATCTTTGATAATTGGCTATTCGACGTTCATATTTCGTGTGTTTTCTACGTACTTCTAATACGGCTAAATTCATAGGTTTCATTGTACATTTAGAACATTATGATTGTAACATATATTATAGAGATCCATACCTAATTATTCAGTTTGTTCCGCGAGTAAAACGAAATAACAAAACCGAAAAGTAAAATATACAGTATAACTACTAAGGTATTACTACACCGGCAATACCTATAAAATAAACGACACGTTGTTAAGAAGTTTTTACACGACTCGTTTGTGAAACTACGAAAAATCGTTTTTTTTTTTTTTTTTTAAACGTACTCGGGATACACGAGGTATATAATAATAATAATAATAATAATAATAGTACTATATAGATGCGGCTTGGTTGTCGTATAATTTCCTGAGATTATGCGGACGGGATTTTCTTTTCTTTACTTTACTTTACATTACTTTTTTTTCCCCGCCGCCACCACGCTCCTTTCGCCCTAAAAAGTTTTTGATGATTTTTAGCGCTTAGCGCTGGATGATGGCGCGTTCTCGATTTCGCTGTAACTATGACTGTATACAATACTACGCGAAACGAAATGCGGGGAAGGAGTATGGATGAGGAGAGCGAAAAAAAAAAAAAACACCGACGTATATTATGTACGCGTACACAACGGAAAAATCGTTTTCGTCCCTTAAGTAATATTCCTCGAGGCGTCCGAGAACAACTGCAATAACACTCGTATTTTATTTCGTATTTTTTTTTATTTTTTTTCCCCACTATCCCGTACACGTATATACGACCTCGAATTTCTTTAAACAACCACTTAGTTAAAATTGCCCGGCCCGGGGTCGATATAAATAATAGCCGATTTGTATCGCGCACGCCCGAACGTAACGCGACAAACTTGACTCGACCCCGCAGCAAGGCGAACAACGGCTAACCGTATAATGTAATGCGTCTCATGACGTAACAACCCTGTAGACATATATATATATACATTCGTAAACTAATCTATTTCGAACGTATTATAAAAGTGCGCGCTGAGATATTGTTCACGAAAACGGGATGCATAATAATGTACTCGTAACGGCGAAATTGGCGACGCATAAGCGCGAAACGGTAATGGATGAAAAAAAAAAAAAAAAATTAAAACCAAATATTAACGTTCGAAAACGCGAATTTAACGACGAGTTACAAATACGAGGGCGCACGCGCGAGGGTCTTCGGTGGTTAATTTCGATTTAAGAAAACCAATTAGGTTTTTATCGCGCGTTTTTTTTGTAATATGTAATGCATATAGGTAGGCCGGAGTGAAACCACACGTCCAGTAGTCCGCGATTTCCGCTTTGAAAAGTTTCGTATACTCGTATATTTTCATTTCGGAAAGAAAAATATTATCGTTTTCGGTAAACTCTTAAGCACGAGTTTATTTACACTCGTCGTGCTCTTGAACCGAATCAACTGAATAAAAACACCGAAATATCGCTTACAACCCTCTCGGGACGAGAACTGTTCGTTAGAAACGGTCATACGGACTTCTATCACATTATATATGTAGGTAAGTAGGTAGGTATACGCGTGTAAAAATAATATTACTACATTTTTCGTTCCTCGTTTAATTTTTTTGTCGTTGAACTTTTTTTCCGCAAAAGTGGTTTTAATAATGACTTAAAAAAGAAAAAAAAAAACTTTTATAATTTCTAAATAAATTCTTTGGATGTATAATATAAGGTCGATGACGAACAGCGAATAAAATATACATATATATATAATAATATTACGATTTTTTTTTCTCTCTACAATCATTAAGCGGCAAAAAAAGTTTAAGGACATTAATATAATTATTTTGCCATTAGAGGTCGTTTTCCGCGCGCCACGCCGTAATAATAATACAGTCGCCGTCGTTGCACATCGCTCGCGAAGACTCAAAAAAAAAAAAAATAAATACAAATAATAATAATAATATTATGAAACGTGCGGGCGGTGACTAGTTCAGTGAACAGAAAATCGTGTTTACGCGTATCAATATAATAATATAAACCATAAGGTACATACTTTAATAAGTATATTGTAAATATTATGTTATACGTCAGTCGAAAGACTTTAGAAATGCTTTCAGAAAACCGGAGCGTTTCTTCAAATCGAAAATATTCGAAATGAAAAAAAAAAAAAATATCACAAAACAAAAAAGATGGACATACTTCGCACGTGAGTGCAACCACTGTTGTATGTAGGAATTTGAGAAGGTAGGATATAGAATGCAATTTAATATACATCTGTAAACAACGATATACCATTGCTAAGGAAAAAACGATTCTGAGCGGAGTTCAGTTGATAGTGATGCTTTGCCAACAATATATAGGTATGTCATTAACTTATGTCAAGCAAATTTAACAGGCATTATATATTTTCTTTAGTAATACTTGTTTAATATTGTACCGATTTTCTCGTTTTTCCTACGTTTTCCCATGTTTTTTTCCCGGTTTTTCACATTTGCCGGGAAAACTCTCGGGAAAATCAAAAAATTACTTCCCTATAGTACCATCCCAAGAAAATTTCCTTTCACAAAAGGGTCTACATCCTAATAGTCGGAGGAAGCTTTCTGGAAGAAAAAGCGTTCACATAACAATAAAAAAATAATAATAATAATAATAATAAACGTCTTTGTGAAACAAATGCATTCTTCGCCGCACTCATTATCTAAAATGTCAACGTCCGATTAAACACACGACTATATAATTATAAAGTTGTTCTATAGATGATTATCATATTATTATCATATTTGGACCGATCACCCGTGACCCGTGAGTATGGAAGCCACTCGTTTAGTTGGAAATTCGCGAATAAATCAGTTCGACCCGGCTCCCTGCGACATAATTTCCGTATCACCTATTATTCCGTTGTTATCGGAGTACCGTATTGCCGTCACTCGTTATTGATATACGACTAGGTACAAAACTGCGCGATTCCGGGGGTCGAAATACAATAATACGATTAGAGTGACTCGACGACTATTGATTGCGTGCAGGTGAAATGCGAAATTAAACAAATCGAAAAGGAGGAATGTATCGCGGGTCTGGGGGCGAACCGGGATCGGCAACTATCAAACCGGCTTTTACGCCGATCGAAAAATGAGTAATTATGCGCAATTCGTCATACGCACGTATATTTACAACGGTTTGCTGGACTCAACAACCGTAGAGCGCCCCCTGTCGGCAAGCACGGCGCGAACCAGAACGCGACCAGTCTATCGGGTACACAAACATTAGTGTATATTTATTATGCTATCTATGATTCGAACGCATAAATCGTACCGGAGTACATAATATTTCACGAACAACGGGCCGGGTGCTTGGATTTCTATTTACGAAAACGGACGTCACGTGAGCAAACTAATATAATATGATATTTTATTTTTTTCAATCGGACCCGTCGTAGCCATCACGAATCGGTTCTAAACCCCCAGCGCGTTTATGTAAATATTATGTAAATACAACGGGAAAAAAAAAAAAAACCCGAAATAAGTAACCCGCGCGTTATAATAATATTACTATTGTGATATTGTGTACGGACGATCCGAGCAGACTTGGCCGCCGGGGAAAACTGACGAAACACAATGTTGTCGGTACTTGTGTCCGGAGGAAAAATATCGCTTAAGGATAATAATGCGACCGGACAGCGGCTACGGATGGAAACGCCGAGCTATTTATGCCGTACACAACGTTCGGGCGGTAACGTTTATTGAAAACGGCGTTTTAGAGGTCGTCGAAAAACGGACGCGGCGGAAGCTTTACGCCGCCGGATCGGAAGACTCTCGACTGTGCGCGGTTGGCGGCGGCGCGGCGAAGGGGCCGAACATAAATCCGAATAACAAGCGTAAATAATTATTATCGCACCCACCCCATAGCTCTCGTGCGAAGCGCGAAATTACTTTTTAGAAATTATTGCTGTGCACTGTCGCCGCGGGTCTTTGCTTAGCCGTTCGTTTTAAGCCCCGTCCGGGCGCGGGATTACCGGCACTAATAATATCGCCGCTCGCTACGTGTGCATACAGGGCGACGTCGCGTGCGGCGCCCGTCCCGACCGGGCCCGGGACGAGCGCACGGTATTAACGCACGTATACCGCGTGCGATATGCAAATCGTTCGCCGTCCGCGCGGAACGCGACTGCGGGATACGCGGCGTGGTATATTTATATACATGTGCATCGCCCAGAGAGAAATTACTACCGATTAATCCCCGCACACGTTCGTACTGCGCGATTTATAATTGTACATTATATTGTGTCCCTCGTCGCGTAACAGAACACGTACACGCGTGTATACACTCGACAATAAGACCGTCGTCGGGAAAATGAAATAAAAAAAAAAAAATCGCGCCCCGCGCACAATAAATCCCGGCGCTCGGTGTCGTCGTCGTCGAGGTTATTAAAACCCGAGCCCGGGGGGATTATCGACGGGACCGGCGCGGCCGCGGACCCGTGACGTGACGGCAAAGCCCGCGAGGAGAGGTATATATATGTATGTATGTATGTACAGTACAGTACAGAACGCGTAAAATGCCGGCGGGAGGAGGAGAATATATACGATTTCGACGACGGCGACGAAGGAGATTCGACACGGCCGCGGAGTCGAAGGATGCGCCCACGGTACGGTACTTGCTTTACATATTATTATTACGCTGTACATTATACGGGGTTCGGACACCCCGGCGGTGTAGTGCTCGCCCCGTCCGCGATTTATGGCCAGAAATTAGTGGTTCTCAACGGCGCGCACGCTCCGCTGCTGCGATAGTGCTGCAGTATCCGTCCGTACTGCACTCCGACGAGGAAAAGGGTTATTATAAATCGTGCGTTGTGTATACACGAGGCGGTGTTTAACGCGTCAAAAAACGTACGCGCCGAGATTTATTGGCCGGCGTACGTATTATATAAATCATCCCCCGTCGCACGATTTTATCGCTTGTAATTATAGTCTACCCTGTGTATAATATGAACGCGTACTCGAGAAATCTTGAATTCAAATTTGGGCGCTAATAAGCTGTACGCGTAACGGCGAAAGTAATACGAAAATACTTCGCGATACTGAAATGATGATGATTACTCGGCGATAAAAATCCTTATTGCGCGCGACTTACGATATACGCGAATCTAAGCATCGTGAGATAGCGTTACTAGCGCGACTAGCGATCGAAGTGAGAACCAGTTATATGCGAAACCCGTGTGATTCGTATTTGCCACCGGAGTGAGATAATATAATAATCACGGACTTCTGTCGGATATAATATACGATAGTTAAAAAAAAAAAAAAAAAAAAACAATAGTTCACTACGAGCGACCCTCCTTATATTTTCTACGAGCTGGATTCGTTACAGTGGTATTCGCGGTTATCAAAGCTAACGTTTGGCAACTGTACAGTCTTGAATCGTGATGAAAACTGAAAGTCGTTTTGAGTGGAGTTCAACTTCGCGGGACTAATTTTAAATCGAAACGTCATCAATTTCTAACCGCAAAATAATAATATTTACAATATTATATCGTGACTTTGTTACGAGTACCGTCGTAATTGCAAACTTCAGACGCTAAATTTGTTATTATTATTATTTTTATTGACAATTCGTATCGAAATTTCGAATAGTTCCAAATAGGAGCTAGGTACATATATAAATATATATATGTATATAAATCGAAAACGACACACCGTCTACATGCGCGTCTATGAGCTTCAATATATGAAGTTTTCGATTGGAAAAAACTTGTTTCGCGGAGGACAGAAAAAAAAAGCACGGAAACCGTTCGTAGTCCGAAAACGGCGGAGCGGTAAACAAGCGAAGGTCCTAAAATAAATTATTGACGTTCAGACTTGTCGTAAAGTATTATACGCGTTTTTATACGGATTTCAGAGGGCGTGGTCGTAAAACACCGTCCGTATATAATATTCCGTGTGTGCATATACGTACAATATATCTATACGATGTACGACATTTGGTGCGAGTCGAATTTATTTTCCGTTGTTTCTCGTGTGTTAGGTTAGGTTCGGTTTGTTTTTTTTTTTTTTTTGGTCTGCCGGTATATAATATTATGATTTATGCGCGTGCCGTATATACGATTTTTATTATCGTGTGTACGGCCGAAAAACCCGTCGCGCGAAGACTTGTAAAAATATTCGCGCACACGCGAAGGCGTCTACTTCGAAATCGTTTAAAAAAAGATTTCCTTATCCGCGCGCGGGCGCGAGAAACGAACGCAAAACCGACGCGAAGAAACACAAGCACACACGCGTAAAAAAAAAAAAAATAAAATAAATAAAAACACCCGAAAAAAAACTGCGTGTATTGTTATTTATACAGAGATTTTCTCGTTTATTTATGCGGTACGCCGAGAAGGGGCGGCGGATCGAGATTAACATCTTTCGGTATACACCGTATAGGTAGGTACCTACACTCACACGCACGCACATACACACGCACGTCAACCTTGATTTTTTTTTTTTTGTTTTTATGTTCGTTATAAATTTTGGTAATACACCACGCGGCGGCGCACACCTTCGTTTTTTTTTTTTTCATGAAGAAATAAATACTCGTTTTTCCCTAGCACGCGCTCTCAAACATCGCGCGTGTTGTACCACAGAGCGATTTCTTATCACTAACCGGCGGCGACGAACGTCTAAAATCGTTTGTGTATAATATTTTAATAATTACCGTTTAGCGATACCTATAATGGAAATGTAAACCCGCAGTAAATATGCTCGCAAGGACAACGTGTCGCGACGTTTTCGTTTCTGGAAAATCATTCTTTTTTTCGAACGAGCTAGAGTTTAAATAAACTATACGAAATTGAAAATCTGCAGTCCAAATACAAGTGTGATGCAATTATTTTTAAAATATTCAACAATATTACCAAGGCCCGTGAGACCAATAAACCGAAATCATAAGGCGATAAAATAACAAAAATAAAAAAAAATCACCCTGTATACCCGGTATATGGAAGTACGCTCGATTGTATTTCCATATTATAGCCGATGCTTATATTACAGAAAGAAAAAAAAAACAACGAGTGTGTGTATACACTTCTTTTACACTAATAATATTCGTAACGACAAATCACGCACACCGCGAGAGCCTCGATACACTCGATAATTTATTCGAAAAAAAAAAAAAACCGTTTCTAACTCCCCTTTCCTTACCCCGGCTCCGGTGTCATTATATTAAAATAATATTCTTCTAGCGCCACGGGACCTCTCCCTTTCTCTCCGAAAAAACGAAAAAAAAAACCCATAGCGCCGCCGCCGCCACGGATCTCCTCGAATTTTATAACGTTCGCCCGTATCTACGCGCCGTCGTAGAGACCGAAAATCATAATATTTACATTAATAAAACGAAATAAAAAAATAAACGAGTTTACCGCCGCGAGGCCCGCGACCGTCGGCGTACGATATTGTTGCGGTGACGACGGCGGATTTTCGGACGGTACGCCTCTTGTATAGGAAAACATTATTTTACTCGTTTACGCAAAGTACCAATCTCGGATATTATTTTATTACGATGTAGGTACGACGACGAGTGTGCCTAATTTTTATCTCCGGCGACCGATAACGATCTGAGATGACGGATAGGTCGCGACACACGGCCGGCGGCCGGTCGTCGTGTGTCGCGTCCTTTCCTTGTCGCCCGTCCGCTCTCTCACTCTGCCGTTCTCTCACTGTCGCTCTGTCTCTCTCTGTGTCTCTCCTCGCGGGTGAGAATGTGTCAACGAGTTATAAATCAACCGTTTATATTATTATTATTATTGTCGTCGTCGTATATACCGCTCGTAAAAAAAAAAAAAAACGCGTAGGACGCGCGCGTAAACATGTCAAAGTAACGTAATATAATATAATAATAATATATGTGAAGCGACGTCTCGATGACCCGGTATACTCTATCGTCGTAGTATCGAGGAGATTCCACTCCACTCGCCACACGCGTGATTTGTCGTCACAAAAATAACAAGTCAACACGAGAGCTACGGTGTATTCGGGGTAATATATCTTCTTTTTCGGGCAATCGGTCGCTAAGACCATTCTGTCAAACGCCCGTTTCTCCATCTGTTCTAACCCGTAGCTCTCCATCCAATGGTTCACCGTATAGTTTTTCGCCCAAATCTTCCCGTCTCATACGGGGTCTTCTGCTCGGCGACCTCTTTCCAGTTGGGTTCATGTCCAATACTATGCACAACAACAAGCGATTCTAATTTTTGAGTACGCAAGGCGTGTCCAACCCACTGTAATATTATTATATTTTTTATCGTCTCCAAGACGTCGGGTCTATATGGGAGATTGATTCTAGTTCATTATCTATACTTATTCTCCATTCATTACTATATTGACATCCTTTATCGGTCCATAAATCTTCGTCTCCCAGACTATCAGTTTACTTTCATCTAACTTTCGTAACCATTTCCGCTGCATATGCGATAACCGGACATAATGCTTTGGTAATAATATATATTCATCTATCAGGTATAAGGCCGGATATGCATAGCACGTATAGAAACCAAAATCTACTAACCATAAGGGCAGCTCTACAGAAACGGAATCCAATGGGGGAAATGATCTTTGGAAAGGCCGATGACGATTATGCATGAGAAAACCTATGGAATAGCTTAAGACGGTGGACCGAATTGAAAGATTTTGGTGGTGGATAGAGGGTAGCCGGTAATGAGACGATAATACTGTATAATTTATTATTATGGAAACGATTCTTTGTTATCACGAGACGACTACGAAATGAAACTTACTGATTTCAAATCGAATCGAGCTACAGCAATAAAAAAAAAAAAAAAGAAAAAAAAACCGAAACAGTTTTACTCGCAAAGTATATTATTATTCATATTTTTCGTGATAAGACGTGCGATAAATCGAATCGGAGCGTATCCGTTTTATTTTCCGTTCTGTATACAAATAAAAACGGTTACGATTTCCGAGTATATACGAACGACAAATTCTCTTTTGTCAAACGACCCCTGAAATAGGCCTGAACCAAATATAACGACAATACAGTATATGTATATATATTTATATAGGTACTTTTGTTTTTATGAATTTTCCAAAGGCAATTCGAACGAACCGACTGACCGTTTTTATAGGATTTACTTTTTTTTTTCTCCCCACCGGGGTCGTTGTTGCGGCGGCGGATCGCATTTATCCGTATAATAATAATAATAATAATAATAATATTGAATTACTAGGAGAGGGGGTGCGGGGGTCTTTCTTTCTACTATTTACGGATTCAATAAACTTTAATAGTGTTTGGTCGGCGCACGCGCACACGCGCGAAACGACTCGGGTATAAGTGTGTATACGCATAATATATTATTGGGGAGGGTGGGTGTAGAATGCAAACAAACGCACCGGGTCGGGGCGACGGCGGAACTTTGATTGTTACATAAAAGTACACTAAAATGGTACCGTTTTCGAGAAACAAACGCGTAATTATTTAAACGCGCCCCGCGGCTAAGTCGAATGTACCTACATATTATTTGCCTATACACCCGCGTTTCATCGAGATGTACACAATACAAACGAGCCACTATTTTTATAAAACCTAGCGCCGGAAAAGATCAAATTAATTATATACCTGCATCGTATATACATATTGTATACATTTATACCGAACCCTGGCGGTATAACGACCGAAACGAAAACGCGTTATACTCACGTTAAATATCTCTTTACTTTGACGCAAGACCTAACCTATCCGATACGCCGTAAACGGATTTGAACTTGGCAATAATATTATATATATATGGGAAACAATATTGTTGTTGTTGTACGGTCTCTAAACCCGACTGATAACGTTCCTTAACGTCCTCCGGGAATTTGTATACACACAATATTATTTTCGCTAAAAACGACGTCGTTTCTAAAATAAAAAAAATTAAAAATCATCACACCCTCGGTCGTTCGCGCATACTCTTTACGCCGAAATCGTATAAAAACGCTTTATCATATTAAACGTAGGTATACAAACTTATACAATGACGTAATTCGCCTGGATCCAATATTTATTTAACCTGTACAACTCTCTGTGTAACCGAGAAAATCCCAAAAAAACAAAAGCCGAAATTCAAATATAGAAAGATAATATTAAAAATATTCAAACAAATATTAAAAGCTTCGAAGACGCCTTCAGGCTATTTCACCTATAATTACAAATCTCCGTCCGCTGTACGTAAATATTTTTTTTCGAAATCGTTGTCAATAAGCAAATTGGCGGTGTAGAACACGTTTACCAACGGGGGGAAAAACCACACAGATTTGTTAAACGCTCAACGCTCAGAATAATCTAAAATAATGTTTTCCTTTAGTTTTCTTTCTTTTTTTTTTCTTCAGGCTATTAATGCCAAAACCGAGCTTCGGTGACGGAGAAAAGAAGATCGGCGTATAAAGATAAGCCAGTAAATTAATGGGAGATGCTGCAGAAACGAAAGCGGGCCAACGAAAAGTTTTCGGAAAAGTCGCGAACTGCGCGCAGCCCGCCGCCGGCAGCGGGCGGTGGTTTTCGGGTGGACGAGGACCGCGCAAAACACAAACAAAACGAGACGATCAACTTTTAATTAACGGGCCGCTTTGACGATGACAATGGTCGTTTTATTTTTTTTTTCTATATAGTGGCACGTTAAAAAAAAAAAAATCAAAAAAAATCTACTTTGCCGAACGTGCGTGCGTCGCGCGTTTGCCCTCCGCGTTATTATATTTGATTAAAATCCCGCGTGGCCGACGACGACGGCGACGTCCGAGACGTTCTCCGTGCATTCTTTATAATATGTATACAAAAACAAAAAGAAAAAATATTTTTTTCAAGTTTTTTTATTTTTATTTTTTTTTTAATATTTATATATATATATATATATATTACACGTGCGTATAAACGGTAAACGCGACGGGACCGACGACGACGAAGATAATAATTGTACGCTCTAACCCTCTCTTCGGCAAAGAGTACCATAATTACGAGGTACACGTCGTTCACGACGACGACGACGACGACGACGACTACAAAATACGAAGAGACGACGATAAAATTCGAAAATTATCGAGTGTGGTTCCACAGCACTCACTGCGGATTACAGGCACGTCGTTTATTATTGTTATTAACGTTTGGGCTGGTATTTTTTTTTTCAATAGATACCTATATAATTCGACCATCGGAGCAGTAGCCATCGCGGTATGTGTACATTTAAGTGTACGTTTTGTATATGGGCGCTGTGCATATTATTCCTCGGGCCGAAGACGAGACGTGAACGCCCTTTATATGCATTTATCGTGATTACAGCCACTGCAACTGAAAACGTTTCAAAAATATTTTCTGAAAACGTGCGGCGCGCATTGTAATATTCAGTATTTATCTATTAAAACCGTTAACAAAAAAAAAAAAAAAATGTTTTTAAAATAAGAGAAACAATCAAGACCAGAAGTATTTATGTATAACTGCCAGTGTCCAAAACAGTACCAATGAAAATTTTGAAAAACAAAAAAACCCTCGCGGATTTTTGTCTTCTTTTACGGGCGTTTAATACTCTACTTTTAGAATTTTAACCGCCATCACGATCTCCTTCCACTTCTACCCGTCCTCCGTACCTATTTTCCTGAGATCTTCCGCTACAACCATCCATCTCTTTCTAACTCACCTGCGATGTTTTTTCCCCGTAAACTTCCTTTCCAGTACCGCCTTAGCCGTATCTGCTTCATGCCTGCTCATTACGTGATCAAACCATCACTGTATTCGCTGCCCAATTATAAAATTGCTAACCGGTGCAATTAACATTTTTTCCTGAAGTTTTCGCTTTAACTTTCTTTTCTATGCTTCCGTTCCACTATCATATACAAAGCTACACATTGCCCTCTGTATTTTAATTTCAAACGTTCTTACTCTGTATAGTGCTATAGCGATAGTTCAAGCTTCCAATCGTGCTTATTAACGTGCGCGGATGTATGAATTGTTAAATATCCAAACATTGTCTCTAATCAAAATCATAGGCGAAGAGTGGCACGCAAACGGTACATCCACGTATTCTTTAACACGTACACTTCGAAATAATATAATAAACTTCAATCGGTAATGTTCGTTTGGGCCAGAAAAATAAAACGTGATCACGTCGTTGTAAGGGAAAAGTAAACGAATAATATACGAGCGGAATCAAATTTCCCGGATTTTGACGGCTCGTTGCCATCCGACTTCCGGATACGTTATCGCTATACAGTTTTTTTTTCGCAGTGTTGACGCGTGTTCGTCACAAATCTCTTTGAAATTTAGTCCGTTTGCGGATGGAGGGAAAAAAAGGAAAAAAACCACTTGTTACCTCCGCCGCACGTCTATTATTATTAATTGCGGCGGCCGCCGAGTTTATATGTCACGCTGCTCGCAATCGTTAAATTTTTATTATGCTCTCGTGTATATTAAATTTTTAAGTAAATTTTCAGTGATTATTAAAACTAACTACGTTTTTGTTCTCCCCTCCCCTCCCCCGTCATCATTTAATATTATAGCAAAATATACTGGGTGTCATATTTTATCACGAACCATCAACGAAAATTTCGTGTACATTTAATTTCGGATTATTTCTAGTCACTATTTTTAAATAGCAAGGGCGGGAACCTGCAGCATGTAGCTCTTCTTAAAATATTATCTGTGGCTCTTTGGAAAATATATCAAAATTTAAGACGTACCTATTATTATATTTTTAATTCCTACCAATTCCAAATGAATTTGCTTAGTAAAATATATAAGTCAATTTTTGTCCTATGGTATGTTTTTTTTATCATAACCATTGCGGTTCTTTAAAAATCATAATTTTTCAATTTTGTTTAAAAATAACTCATTTACATGAAAAAATTCCTGACCCCTCATATCGTTTTTACCGTAATTATACCTACAATATGATACGGGCGTATCAAAACATATTCTCTTTTCAAATTAGGGTTTAAATAATAAATTGCTAATTGAAAGTAGTGTTTATCATACATACTGAAAACAATTTGAAAATATCAATATCGAATCCACTCAAAAGTCAAAATTTCGGTACATAATGAAATTATTACCATGTATTTATTAATTTACGTACGACTTCTCGTCGTGCATCTTGTTGCACCCTATACTTACTAATAACCGCAAGTCCGGTCTTCCGGGTTTTTTATTTTTTATATTCGTATCGTTAAATTTTACGACGTACGTTTTTTTGTGGAGCACTTACCTATAAGGCCGCTCCCATCACGCAGAAAAAAAATGAAAAAAATCCGACTTAATGGTATTTCGCGGAAACCGCAGCGGGAGACGACGAGTGCACACATTGTGCCGTCCTGCAAAGCACTCCCGTCGACTCGTTTGCACGTTTCCGCATCACGGAAAACCGAAATGGACTTTTACGCGCCATCGGATTTCGTGTAAGCAAAAAATCAACAACAACAAAAAAAAAAAAAAATCTAAAAACGTTTAACGCTGTATTTCAGGCCGGTTTCGTGCATTAAATCGACCACGATGTATATGTCATCACTTAGTAACATACACAAAATCGACAGGACCGTCACTGAAATGTCTCAAAAAAGTTATTTGTACCTGGAAAACCATAAAACAAAAATGGTTTTTACCACAATCGTTTTTACTAAAAAAAAAAAAAAAAAAAATAATAATATCTGGACGAAAGTGTACTTTTTCGTCGAAATCTAGGCCCTTATAAAAATTCCAAACTTTTCCATACTTAATTTTTTACCGAAGGCCAAAGTGTCAGAACCGGCGAAAATCTATGTGGCGGATATAAGTTTGGAGGCTTTTTTTTCATTTATTTATCGATCGATTGACACAAATTGTTGCGGAAATTTCCAACTTTTTTTTTTGGCCAACGGCGCTTTTTGTGCAGTTATTCGACAATAAATTATTATTTCTCCAGAATCACGGTCGATTAAATACGCGATTCTACGTTAAAGAATTCACGCCCAAGTGAAATCTATTGCAGCAGCCGTCGTGAATATAATATATATTCGAAAAACAAAATAATAGCAAAATATTATGTGGCGACGACGTCGAAAAAATGGTAAAACATCAATAGTGCGTATTTTAATCGATGAAAAAACCGATAACTCAATATAATTTATATCTGCCGAATACAGACGCATTTACTAACCATAATATTATACTTTGTTCCACGGTGTACTACGAAAAATAATTTCAAAGTCAAAAACTCATCGGATGAAAAATACGATACTAAAACGTCTAAAACCAAACAGATTTAATTGGAATCATAATATCTAGTCTAAATTCCAAATTATCAGAAGCTTGTCGGAAGTCATAAAATCAAAAAGACGAATTTGATTGATAACCCTTGTAAAATATCCGTTTGTGTCGTGGCCTGTGAATTAAATGATAAAAATAATATCGATCACAAATTTTTTCTATATCGTCGCATAAATCATAGTACAAAAAAAAATATTTTGCACACAGACTGCTGATTTCATACCTAATACGTAGGACTTACTTTTCAAACAATCGACTCTCTCGTTCTTCTTCTTCTTCTGTAGCTTTTCATTCTCGTACTCTTATTTTCTTGAAATCTTTTTCTACTGTAGCCAACCGTCTGTTTCTAGACCACTCGCGAAATATCTTCTCCGTAAGTTTTCATTCTAGTGCCGCTCAAACCGTCTTCTCTTCGATTTTACTCATTACACGACCAAGCTATTGTTTTCGCTGACCACTTATGATTATATTAGAGTGATATTTTAGAAATATTATAATACCATTAACCACAGATAATAGAATATAGGACGTTTAATAAAAGTGCAGCCTTTCGAAATTGGTTTTGATTTTTATGTGTAAACACCACCATTAGCAGATACCTCTAAGTGAATAATGCATACCTGACGTTTTAACATTTTGGAATTTTGATTTTGCGCAATAATTAAATGGCGACGTAAAAATAAAACAAAGGCGTCGGTCTATTTGTATAATATGTACGCTGCAGTTGTTTGTTCAGGAACCCCCTTTTTGGAACGGAGTGTATCGTGGCGAAGCATAATAAAACGTTTCGTGATGTGTACTTAAGCCCGGTCCCGGGCCACCGTGCTCGTATATAGCGATCGTGAGTGAATTTAATCCGAATCGTTGTGTCGGTCGAACTCGGTAGTCGTTTCCCCCGGCCCCGGATTGTTATTACAGTAACCCGTGATTATAGAGGCGATACAATTATTATAATAATATCGTATTATACACACCGGTGGATAAAGACATTAACAACAACCCGCGGGGGGGGGAGGCCGTGGATTATTGTCCGGAATTGTGATAACAGAGTAACCACGTTGAACAAAACAAAGGCAAAAAAAAATCGATCTATGACCTCGAATTAAAACACCGACGAATCGACCGCGACTCAGGACTCGAACGGTATTATAGTACTTATAATAATATTAGATAAAATTCCCGGAAATCGTGTAAATGTTCCACTCGTAGCCACGTAATATTTCGGGTACTGTGATAATTTCCCGAGTCTTTGTGTTACAATGGAAAATACCGCGGAACAGAGATTTGCATAATAAAAGTTACTAAGAACACCACAATATCGTTCTTTTATCCTTATCAATTTCGCGCAAGCCTTAGTTCTGGTTAACTAACATTACAGTGCACAGGTCCAAAACGAATATTGAAAACGCCGTATAAAAATACCGGACGCGGATTAGAATTTATTATAACAGTAATAATACCGGACCCTACAGACGACCAACAGAGAACGGTTTTTTTTATTACCGTAACTTCGGACGAGGGTTGGAAACCGACAAAACGAAACAGAATACGCTGGGCGTATTATAAAATACGTCGTAATCGACATACATGTTTTATTTTCTCGCGTATGCGGACGTCACGAAACCATTTGTTTCTCGAATTATCAAAAAAAAAAAAATATATATAAATATATATTAACTATATTATTATATAATATAATCTTCAACGATCTGTAAGACCCGAAAAACCTTTTACGTAGGGTCAAACGATTACTTAAAAACAAAAAAAAAAATATAATAGTAATAAAAAAACTCACCGATCACACGTTTTTTTTATTTTTTTTTTTATCGACCTTATTATATTAATCGATTCGATTTGTACCTAAATAATATTTTATTAACAATAAATATATACGAACGTCCGCGAGAAACGATTTCGATGTTATTTTAACCCGCCGTTGCACTAACCGCCGTCGTCGTTGTATAATATACCCATTATGGAGCAAAAAGAAAACGTTAATACCGTAAGAATATTATACCGGTAGGTAGTATATCTTTCGAACCGTCGACGATTTTTTTAATTGATTCGATATACGGTTTCGGATTTTCGGATTCGACCTGTTCCAGTAGATTTCAAAGTATATACTCTCGGCAATAGTATTATTATACCGGGCGCGATGTTATCGAGGTCGATATTGATAACAAAAAATTATATATATATGAGAACCGTTTTTTTCCGCGTCTGTTACACTTTACACGCGTGCAGAATGTCTCCCTACCCATATCCCCCCCCCACACACACATGCCCCTCAGTCGCCGGCAGTATCCCGATACGCGCAATACAAAAGCGGATAAAAGTCGTGCGATACACTGCTGTAGAACAGATCGAGTTGTTGTTGATGATACACCACACTACTAACTACCATTATACTACCATTACTACTACTACTACTGCTTACCACTATTATATTATTATACGACACGTAGTTTCGACAGGAAATACGACTACACAACAACGCAAAACGCGGGAGGCGGTTTTACTGCTCACTGTATCCGCCACCGCCGCCGAATCGAGCCAATGAAATCCGTGTGAAATATAAAACGCGCTCGGTATTATATTATTATGATGTACTCGTATATTACGCAGCGGTGGCTGTACACAAACACGACGGCGTTCAAAGGCTTCGGAAAGTCGTGCAGCACGTGTAAAACCCTATGCCCACCTATACGTACGTATAGCGTGGCTAGTCGCCATGCGCGTAACAAAAACCATCAAAGCGCGCAATAATAATACATTTTTCACCGTCAGAAATATACAGCCGGATGATAATATAGTTACAAGACTGTACACGGAACGCGCCGGAGAAAATATTATTATGTTTCGTTAACGCGGTTTGAAGAATGATGCATGTATGTATGCGTGCGAAAATAGAACGGAAACAACGCAACTGCATAATATGACAAACGACACGGCCGATTGTACAGTCGGGAACGTTTTTAAATATAGAATCGTGCTAATAAGATGAAAAAAAATAAAGAGCTTATATACGGTAGCTGCAGATGGGCGTGCCACGGTCGAAAGGGGGAAATTCGGGGAGATAAATAAAGTTATTTAATATTTTTTATACCTGTACGCGACGATAAATCAATGCTAACGAAATACGATTTTGAGCAAAGTTCCGTTGTACACGAGTGCAGAAATGCCGTAATCTTTACCATTATACTCTAAACGTTTATACAAAATTAAAAATACTCAACTTTTTTTTTTTGTCACTAATTAGAACTTATGATAGACCTCGTATTAAATGTGTGAGCATTTTTGGTGATTCAAAACATTTGTATTGTCTCCATGGAAATACAATTTAAAAACGTTCAAAAATGTCAAATACCAATAAATAACTACCAGAATATTTGGAACATTGTACCGTGTCAGTAAAAGGCTAATGAAAGTAATCTGTAAAGGTTTCAAAGACTGTGTTTAACCAAATTACGAAAAAAAAAAAAAAAAAAAAAAAAAAAAAAGGGTTAAGATCAGATGTACTGCAACAAGTAAACGATCCTGTTTTTCCTATGTTTTTTCTCCGATTATTATGATAACTGTCAGTGAAATTTAAAAAAAAAAAATAGCCTCCTCAATGCACCAACGCAGCGACCACAATCCCTAAAATAGTTTTTATATTCTCGGGTAAAATTCGACAAAAAGAAAAAAAAATGGGTTAAGATCAGATGTACTGCAACAAGTAAACGAGAAAATAAGAACGGATCGGAGCGACCGCAGTAAAACGCCAGAAACTACAGCTGGTCAAATTTTGTGACACGTCAGGTAATGGTGTTGCGGTGGTTTACTGTATGGGATACGTTGCAACCGTAAGGGCGACAGGCTGCAGAAACGAAATCGTACCTATATTCCACTTCCTCGGTGTCTAAAATGCCACACGCCTAAGTGAAACATCTAGCGCGAATGATTAACATGGGAAATTAGAAATGCCAAACCGACGTGCCAGACATAAACGAATACAGAGTACGGATACGGGGACACACGGATAATACAGCCGGTATACGCGACGTTCGTGCAATCGTGTTAAACGATTCGCGGACCGTAAAAACGTTCAATTTACTCGAAATATCCGCGCGGAAATTTATCGCCGGTTCGCGATTGAATGAAAAAAAAAAACACTGTACACAGTAAAAGAACGGACGAACGCGACGACCGAGCCTTTTGTGCGCGAACAAATTATGTCACTTTTGCACCCTAATGCGCGCGAACGGGCGTCCGACACGTGGGGAGACCGTAGCCCGGAGCAGATGCGGCGCGGCGCGAAATCTTCCAGAAAACTAAACCGCGTATGAACGCGTATGCACAGTGATCCGCGATAGCGTAACAATGCGTCGGACTCGGTAATAAATCCGTGTGACAAATATGTTTATAATTCGCTATATGCGCCCTGCACTATATCGGTGCGAGGTGTCGCTGGTATACGTATGTCTATAGTATTATTTGGGCATACGGCAACTGCGCCACTACCCATGTTGTAATATACGCGATACGACAATGGAACGGATGCCGGTAGCAAACCGTGACTAATACAATAATATTCCGAGACCCCGGCGCGGCCGGTAACGAGACCGCGGTAATACGTATATTTATTTATAATATGTGTTTCAATGGAAAGGAAAGGTGTCAGAAAAAAAAAAAATAATAATAATAATAATAAATACAAATCTCGTATACGGGTCAAATCCCTCGGAATTCCTGCGCGCACAATCGTAAATCACATGATATTCTTATATCAACCGTGCACCTGGTGCAGTGCGCCTCTGCACAACATATTATACACGAGACCATAAACTCGCCCGGCATTATACACGTACCTACGCATAGGTATGTGTCGTATTATCGCTATCGTTCCTTTTTTTCGACCGGATTACCTCGACGGGACCCCCAGCGCACGCGGATATCACAAAGGGTATTTCGTTTGTTTGTTCTTTTTGTGCGCGTTTTGTTTGGAAACCAATTGCCGCGCCGCCGCCGCTCCGTCGCGCATTGTATTGTATACGTGTATAATATTATAATATTATAACGCGCGAGCCGCGTTTTAGTGGGCGTACAACAATAATATACAATAACAATAATAACGATAATATAGCGGGTAATCGTAAAAACGCGACGTGCCATTGCCTGCGATACATAGTAGCGCACAATCATATTATAACGTAAAGGCGGCATGAAAAAAAAAAAAAAAAAAAAAAAAACAACACATATCCCCCCGCGGCCGAATTTCCCCCGAGGCGTAAAACCAGGTGTGAACGTCTCTCGACGGCGGCGGCGGCGGCGGCGGCTGGATGAGAGATTCGCGCGCGTATTATTACACACCGCGCGTGATATGATATTGCACCGGGGGCGCACGCGGTGTACAGTGGTTGCCGGTGTATCGATTTGCATGAAGAAATACCAAACGACGGCGTGCACCCGAATGTTACCGAGGCGGTTATTAGGAGGATAACGTGCGCGGTGCCCCCCGCCCCTCGACCCCGGGACGACAAAAAAAAACCTCTATTAGAATTATTCGACTGCGCGATAATAACAACGTCTCCCGCGGTAAACGACCGAAACGGGCGTGTATTACGTATTTGTAATGCGCGCACGGTCATTGGATACGAATATTATCATTATTATTGTAATAACGCGTCGGGCCGTCGAGAGGGAAAAGCCGGCGTGTATCGTTTTTCGAACAAAGTACGTACATCTATAATATGTTAGGTGTCTGTGTGCGCATTGTTCAACACAAGAGACGAACCGAGGAGTTTTATGTGGCACTAACACGTGGCACAACCCCGGCAGTTAAAGCGGCGGGGTGCGGAGGAGTGGTGAACGTAAAAATATGATCGGTGCCGTTTAGTTTAAGTGTTCGCGGGCGAAGCCCCGGCTGCGGGACGCTTTGGCCGTTGTCGCCGTGACGTTTTCAACGCGATTTCAAATACTCGAATTAGTTTTATACAAAACGAATTCTGCAATACCGATTGGATTTTGCGTAATCGGACCCTCGTTTCACTTTATTTTTACCGATCGGACGTAACGAGCGTAGCGTAAATATTTCAAGGGGGGGGAGGGTGCGGTTCGTTTTTAAGCGCTATTAGTGTAACGGCGTTACGCGGACGAATGTGTGCGAGAGAAAAACATTTTGGAAGTCTCCGCGCTGGGTTTTCCGAAAGTTCGGCTAGGTTTAGTTGATCCTCGGGAACGTCTCTCAATTTTCGATAAATGTAGTCCCTCCCTCCTCGAAATGTTTCTCCCTTACCCTATACTGCAGAACACACCCGATATAATATTATACTCCCGGCCGTATTTTAACGTGTAAACTCTACAGACGGAATTATAGCGTCAATAATGTTGTCCCGTACGGTTGAAGGGTAATAATGGTCAGTTTTTCCACAATTTTCGAAATAATGGTATAGAGTTTCGAGAACTATTTCATCGGATACGATGTGTTTCATTTGGTAAGAAAAGATTTCAGTCGGATAATGTTGACGGTACAATTTATCGGATGGTTAAAAAACACTGTATAGTCCGTGCAATTGTAGAGAAGTTTTGCTTTGCTGAACAATGGGCTACTACGTTTTTTTCCCCCTTTGCCCTATAGTTGTGTTTTTCGTTCGTTAAAAATTAACCGCGAGCAGAAAAAAAAATAGATACGATTCTGAGTGGAGTTAAGATGTTTTTTTTTATTTTTACCACAACCTGAATTGTAAATGTTATATATAATATATATATATATTACACAAATTGAATAGCTCACCTTCCAGCAATCGGATTTCTTTTCGCATTCCGTGGCTTCGACGTCTCTGGGCACCAACTGTAACACAATATTACACAAACGTTATTAATAACTATACTATTGTTTCGTATTTATAATTTATATATAATCGCGATGTAAGGAAGAGGCGAACGAAACGCGCGATGACTAACGTGTTTCCCTGTTGTACCCTATACATCCTCCGCCGCCGCCGGCTGCGACGCCGCGACGTTTGGGGAATTGACTTGGTTGGTACAGGAACTCCGTGGGGAATTTACTCTTGTGCATTGTTGACGGGGTACGGAGAGAAAGAGAGATTCGATGACTACAAACGGACAATCAAAGGAGTATACCGCCACCGGTACATAATATATATATATAATGGCTTTTAATCCCGACGAAAGGCTAAAACAGGTCCCGCGCGTTTGCAATTCGCGGGTCGTATATAGCGGCTACAAACTTCTAATAATTCGATAGTGTGTACATCATGAAATACAATACAAAATACCGCGGAACAATGTAACGAAACGAGATTTCCACGACCGTACGATTCGATGACGCATACAACACTGTTGAAAACGACAACGAAGGCCGTTTTTCAAGAGAAGAAACCTATGCACCAGCTAAAAGCTACACCTATAATAAGAAGAAAAAAACAAACAAAAACTAACACAGAAGCTGTACGTATTTCGTTTAAAAACATCAGAGCCGTAGTAATACCCTGGAAAATATCGCCTCTTTAAATTCGTTGTTATTTGCGTTTAAACTACGATTCCAATCTAAACTCAACGATAGTAATGCGATTTTTCGCCCGTTAGTTTAACACGGAAACAGCAAAACGTTAGTATATTGTTTGTTTTTCTAACGAGCAATATTATGAAAAAAATGTGTTCACTTAAAACATACGACAAGGCTTTTAAAATTGGTTATAAAGACGAGACGCCTGCTATAAAATGTGTAGATAACAATCTCGTCGATAAAAAAAAAAAAAACTGTAAATTTTAAAAGTAATTCCGATTAAATCGTCTTTGAAACGTAGGGATAATACGCAAAAGTTGTTTAATTTCTGAAACCGATTTTAAGGGTCTTAACTAAATAATAACACAAAAAAAAAAAATAAAAATATTTCCCACAAAACGTAGACAAATTTGAAATACCCGGGCTTACCGGTCCAAAACGTCGTATACACTGTATTGGCGGTCCGTGCACGACTTTCCCTTAGACGCGCGGTAATAGGTTAGGCCATAGATTGCCGGAAAAGACTTAAGAGAAATGATTATTTATTAAAAGGCGTCGTTTAGTTGCGGGTTTCCCAGAAGCGCGGTAGGAGATTCGTAAACCCTCTTCCGACGAGATCCGTAACGGTACGCGCTGCGGCGCTCGTTGCTCGAGTGTATTTTCCGCGCGTGCGAGTTTTTCGAGCCGCCACGAAAACGCCGCGATATTTTCTGAAACCGAGTTCACGTATACCCTCTTGTTATTATTATTATCATTATCATTATCATTATTACTATA
The DNA here is from genome assembly GCA_902439185.1 of Cinara cedri. Lineage (NCBI taxonomy): Eukaryota > Metazoa > Arthropoda > Insecta > Hemiptera > Aphididae > Cinara > Cinara cedri. Next base: position 677,246 of record CABPRJ010001923.1, read on the forward strand.
TACCTCGCGTATACCCGTACCCGTACCTACGCTACCTACTACACCGTTGATTATCTTTCGGGTCGCGTGAAAGTTCTAGTCCGCGCGATAATTAACCGGGACGCGTGTTCGCGTGCCGTACGTTTGTGTACAGGTATGCATTACGGTCAACGGTGTGTAATATAATTATAAATCCTAGGGAATTTCAAAGGACTCCCGCCGGCTAATAACCGTACAGGTATGTGTGCGGTGCGCGGCGTATACAAAGTGGGCGCCACCGACGTTCTCCCCGTTTTCCCAGATACCCGCCTATAATAATAATAATATACACAATACGCGCGACATGCCTAAAATTAGTAACGTAATACGCGAATACGTAACACGCGGCGCGGGCGGGTATACGGCGCGCGCGTTGAAAATACGAATGCGAGCGGGGGGTTTTTTTTTTTTTTTTATCGTTCCTACATATTTAGAAAAATTTGCGTACGCCGCCGTCGGATCAAACGAAAATATAAATAAACAAGTATAGCCACGTTCGCGCGTGGCCCGTTTGAAGATTTTTATGTCCGCGTATACGCCCGAAACACCTATTTATACACAAAGGGTTCTTATAATTTATTCCCGGGCCGTGGATCCTGAAATTTGAAACCGCGAAATTTTCTCATCATTCGCGTATCGTGTGTCCGAGGACACGGGTCGTCGTCGTGCAATCGTATATTCCCCCTTAAAGTCTATTCCGTGTCAATGAATCTCTGGCGGTAAGCTCTATTTCGGATCCTTGTTGCGGATCAACGTGTGCGATAATTATGCTCTTTCGTTTTTTCGCCTCCCGTATTCGATAGGTGTATCCTTATCGCTCCGGGTGCTTCGAAACGTTTTCAAAACCGACTTTTGGCCAGATTTTTCAGAGAAATCGTCTATATTACAATGTCGCTGGAATATGAAATACGCATTTCAAAAATCGGGGATTCAACTCGTGGTTTTCGATTTCAAGTATCGGAATTCCAGTATCGGTTATCGGCCAATCCCTAAAGGGATGTTTTTTTTTTTTTAAAAAAAAATCCTTTGCCACTTCCTGGACCTCAGAGTTGGACTATTCGATGAGGCGAAACTACACGAGAACTACTTGAGAACCAGTCCAAACACGCAATAAACTCCCGTTTGTATAATATCGACAAGAGAATATAGGACGACGGCGATCATAAATACGATGACGATATACTCGTGTTATTATAGTGTACGGATATCGTCGTCGTCGCGCATTGTCGCGAAGATGTTATTATACCGACCGGCGGTCTGACTGTACACGACCGTACGTTTCGACGGGACAGACGATCGGGCGGGTAACGGGGAGATGTTCCGAATCTGCGAGATTGTGCGGGTATGCGTGCACGTGCGCATGTATATGTGCGTATGTGTGTGCGCGCGGGACAGAGAGAGAGAGAGAGAGAGAGAGAGCGTGAGACATTAATCGAAGTAGTACCGAACGGCAAAACTTCCGGACCGCCGCCGCGTCGTAGACACACAATAACACAACGCGTCGCACAAAGCACCGGCGATTCGGGCATCGGACTTTTGTGTAAAGCCTCTCGGAACACGTATACCAGTGCGGTGGCGGTGCGGCTAATATTATTTTATAGTTTCCGCCTATATATATATATATATATAATAATAATATACGCACCGGGCTCGATAACAACCTTGGAACAAACGCGAAAAACAATCGCGGCCACCGTACTCGGTTTAATTGGCATTTGTCACTGCCATATAATAATAATAATAATAATATTACGCACTCGTCTATATACGTATAATATTATATAGGTACTACTAGCCAGCGCGATAAAGGTCCCCCTTTGCAATCCCGTTCCGTCCCGCGCGCGTACGTATCCCCGCGTTAAACGCGGGTACAATGCTAAACGCGTCGTCATCACGTCAGGATATCTCGCCGCGAGAATATTATGTACACTCGTACTCGGGTGTATACATATACCTACGTGTTTTATTATACAGCATTATAAAGCGCTATTCGGATAAATAATAGGTTCAAGAGAGACGATCCGATTACGTTAAAATAGACACGCGAGAACTGCGCGAATATTATAATGTCGTCCGATTATTATAAATACAAACGCACCGAAAACAGAATATTAATATTACCGTCGCGCGGATTTAACAGCTTCGCCTTATCGCGTCGATTTCGAGATGTCGCGGCGATCAAAGAATCATAATATGTCTGATGACCTACTGAAAAATGTGAAAAAAAAAAATAATAATAATAAATATCCCGGACATACTTCGCGCACCGTGAGTAGTCCTGCGGCGCTGTTGTAGGCGGATTGTGTAGTTTGAACGATGCACTGCAAGCGTGTCGAGTATATTGTCAAATTTCAATCGATTTTCACGATGAAATGCAGCGTTTCGTCCGCGTGATTTCGGACCGAACGAAAGCAAAATCCTGATTAGGCTCGGCGTGCCGGACGAGATTTTACCGCGTCGGACCCCTTGAACCCTTTTAAACTGCCGCGTTTAACGCGTAATAGTTATAATATTATGAACATTTCTATAGTACAATCGAAAGAACGTTTAATTTTGTTCGCATGATCAACGTTCGGAAAAACACAAAACACCATTACCGTTGCGGGCGAGAGGGAATCGTGTTTTATCGCGTACAATCGTTTTTGCGACAATATTATAAAAACTCGCGTTTTTCGCTCTCGCCGGGCCAATTGGATTCGTCGAGTGGCGCAGTACAACAACATAAAAAAAGCGGAAAAAAAAAAAAGGACTAATTAGCGTGTCATTCCGTTGTTGCTTTATTTATTTATTTGATTTTTTTTTTTTTAGTTTTTCATTCATACCTCACCCCGCGAGTACAGTCGTCGTTTTAATTGGAATATAAATCAAAGAGTAGAGCGCATTGGACATCGGAAACCACGGCGGCGGCGGCAAAGCAATAAAAATGCAAAACCCTCCCTAAAAAGTTGTCCCCACGGGAAATTCGCGAGCTGCACGGTGATTTTTGCAGCTATAGCCGTTTCCCCCACCCCTTTTTTTTCGATTCGGCCACGGAAAAAAAAACTAATAATGTTAATATATATATAGGTACACGCTTTTTTATGTGTGTACATTTTTTTTATTCCCGACAAAATTACGGTCATAATTTATAAAGTATATATATTATTTTTAATTATATACGAATTAAATTCTTCTCCGACATTGTTCGTTTTTTTTTTTTTTTTTTAATTATTTTTTTCTATAAATATCAGTTAGGTTATAGCGCGTCGTTTTCTCGCGTGTCGTACGCCGCACTTGTTATGGGTGAAAAAAAAATATGTAGTTCATAAAATATAGCGTGTGTATACCTACTGCGGTAATAATAATAATATTAATTATAGACACGTCGGAATACGGAATTCTTTTCAGATATATAATATTTTAAATTCTACGCCTCCGAACGATAAATCCGCTTCGATTACAATATTATTACGATTAATTACTATGGTACTGCAGACGCGTCGAGGACGCGATCGCGGCGCCTGGAAGCTGTGCGTACCGTCGCGGTCTCGGAACGTTATCCAGTATCCATGTGCACTGTACGCGTCAGAAACGAAACGCTGTGCTCCTTCATCGATCCGGGGAAACTCGTTTGAAAACCGCCGTTCGAAACCCGGCCAAATCGTATTAACTTACCGCCGTACATAAACACGGACGATGTATATTCGTATTATACCGCCGTCCCGATATCACCTATAACCCAGCCTAACCTAGCCTAACGTATTCTCGAGCCCGATAGCGAAAGTCGCGTGTAAAACCGTAAACTGCACGTCATTCCGAGCCGGTAACCTTACACCGCGGTGTACAACAAAAGCCTCTGACCCGGTGCGGTGTGGCGTATAGGCTATTGCCGTTCCCACATCACGTAAAACGCGTAGCGAAACTTCCAACGGCGGTAAAATGACGCCGCGATCGGCGTAGGCACGACGAGGGTCTTTAGCATTTCCGAGTCAAACCCAATAAGCTTTTTCGTAATAACGATTAAATGTTTTATCCGTGTATTTCATATAGTTAACGGGCAGAACAAAATACAGATTTCTCACGTGAATGGAAAAAAAGGTATCGTTTATAAACGACCAACGTTATTCATTTTTTTTTTTTTCCGAGCGTTCCGTGTCAGTTATGAATCCGAGACTGAGAAGAACGCGAAAACGGTAGTCAACGTTTTTCTCGCCGCCGTCACACACCTTATCGAAACGATAAAATATTATAATCGTAACGTTCGAAATTACCCGCAAATCCAATTTATAACGCCGCCGTCGTCGTCGTATTATATTATTATCACACGATAACAATACGGACCCCCGATAACGTCACGCGTTTTCGCGGCGGAGCACAATAACAATAATAATAACAATAATAATAAACTAGAAAACGGGGCGGCGGCAGCGCGGCGTTACAATCGGCGGAAGACGTCGAGGGTACGGCGGATAGGACCTGGAGGATGAGGCCGGGAAATGGCTCGTAATAAAGGGAACGAAATTAACTCGACGGCCGCGCGGATTCGTTAATGTTTTGTTTTTCGAGCCTGCTGCCGGCGCCGCCGTAGCTTCCCCTCTTACCGGCGGAGGAGGAGACACGCGAAAACTTTATAATAACATTCCGAAGGCCATTACGAAAGTTTCGCGAGAGGACTCTTCTACTGCCCCGATACCGCCGCCGCCGCCGCCGCCGGAAGAGCTTTGTCCTCTCCTCGGATTACGGGCACGGGACTCGACGACGTACACTATTTATATAATAACATAAAGGTACCTATACATATTACACACCTGTATAAAGGTATAATATCGTTATTAGTTTTATACGGCTTTTCGGCTTTTCGCCCGATAAATTATAAACGTCACGCGGGAATAGAGAATAAAAACAAAATGGAAAGGAAAAAAAAAAGGAGATATTTATTAATAACTATTATTATTACTATTGTTATTGTTATTGTAATCGAAATATTCATGACCTCGTGATGGCATGTTATTGCATTTTTTAAGATTCTTTAAGGTCATATTTCAGTTGATTTAACGTATAACAAATAACGATGAACGACGACGACGCGCGTTTCACTTATTAAAACGCGAAACATTCGAAATGCGGACAACATAACAATTTCGCCCCTCCCCCCGTCCCCCGTAACTCGAGAGCACCGCTAACCGTAGAGTAATTATTAATATCGTACATGAACGACACTTTGTAACGGAGTTACAGGTGGTACCTATTCCGTGTAAAACGAACGCACGTGCATAATAATATATTATGTTATAATGTGTCTCCGCGCTGAACGTCGAAATGTCACGGGGTAAAATATATAATAACGATAATATTTTTCGGATGTTTTTTTAAATAAACTTTCTAATTAATTCGAAACCGTTAATGATATTCGGTGACACGATCAAAAAAAAAACCCCCCCCTCGAGCGAAAAACATACTCGCACCACACGGTGGGGGGGAGGCCATGTGTTTCGAAATAAAACTTCACAACGTTACGCCGGAGTGAATGATAATAATAATTGCCGGCGAAACCTCGTTTGTAAACTTTAATAACAATAATAATATTATAACGAAATTATCGGATGATTTATACGCCCGGAAGTCTTCCGCGGATTCGCAGCTGCCGTGTACAGTGTTTATTATCGACTACGAAAACTCGCGTACGGTTCGGGGTAAACTGCGAGTTTTATTGTGTGTGGCCAGCACACACACACACGCATACACACACGCGCCCGCACACAAGCGTGCGCGATTCGGTTTGTTAACGAACGTTTCGGGGTGTGCGAAATATAAAAATCCAATCGTCCCGGGGTCGTATATAATGTAATTTCGAAAAATGGACGCGCGAGAGAGGACGTGCACTATTGCCGATTGCATTGCGCCAGTATATCGTTATTATTGTATACAGTCGGCCGCCGGACGATTCGCCGGCGACGGTGTAAATATAGCTGACCATCTGCAAACAGTAATAATACTGTAGTAATATACGGAAAAAACGATTCACACGCGCGACAGAAAAAGAACTCGATGATATATAATAATAATAATAATAATATAACGACTCTCGTATTATTATTACGTATTTTATTGTGTATACGTGTATATTACATGTGTGTGTGTTTGTGTGTTATATTATAATCTGTCCCCGCGGGGTCGTATCCGGCGAAAATAGAGAAAACGAGGCTGATCGATCGGACTCTCCTCCGCGGTCCCGACGGATAAACGACGTGTGTGTGCGTGTACAGTGATGCCGGCGGCGCGAGGGAGCAGGGACGTGTTCTACTGCGGGATCTCGCCGTTCGGTGTAAACCGGTCGTAAATATTTCGGCTTTGTAAACGAAAATATAAAAATAAAACCGAGGGAAAAAGCGCGTGCATGCGTGTATATTATGTACAGGGTGGGTGTGTGTGTGTGTGGGCGAGTGTGGTTTTTACGGGGGATCAGCCGAGTAAATTGTCAGTTTTTCCGCTGAATCGACCCACGCCGCGCGTCCGCCGCCCCGCAAAGGCCGGCGGCGAAGACCGCGGGCGGTAAACGATCGAATTAAAGAGCGTCACACGCACACTAAACTAGATTTTCTCCTCCGACGACGGCGGCCTTTCTATAATCAATCGACCTCGACTTACCCCTCCACCGCCCCTCCCTACCCCCCTCGCCCTCCGTACAGTGTGTATATCGGAGCCCATTGTGCCGCGCCACGGCCTATGGTTATTATTAGTTTGACCATCTGTTTGTCGCGGCGCGGGGGTCGAAAAAAGGGTCCGGCGGACGGCCGCGGTATTATTATTGCGATTTCGTCATTGACAAAACGTGCAATAACACGTCGCATATTACGTTATTAAACCGTTGTGTTTGTCCGAGGACACTGCAGCAACAGCGTTACAATGTTTAACGCACCGGCATAAAAGACTCGGGGACCGGCACCGGGGATCGGCGACTGTGGTCTGGAATACGTTACACTTATCGACGACGTCAGTATTCTTTTTTCTCGAAAAATCCGTAGACACAGCAGCAATGCTATGATCATCGAATCGTACAGACCGTTGCCGCCGTACTGACTAACCCAGTGGCGGTTTTTCAATAACGGTCGACCGTTATCGTTTTCGTCGCGCGTGTTTTTTTGATCGCGTACACGCTGCGGTAGTACACAACAATTATTATCGTAATACGCGATCCGAGTGTTTGCTACTCTCGGTTTTGTCCTTGTCTATTCGTTTCCTATGTCCCGTGATCGTGCCGAGGCGTATTTTGTGCATATAGATATGTTTACATAAAACGTAACGCCTTTCGTTGCGTTTTGTCCACCGCGGCCTCCAAAAAGTCCGCGTTATAAACGATCGGGGAACTACGAACGCAACACATTACGTAGAAGTATCCTACTAGACCGCACGCACTATTGTAATGACCGACGCCGAAATCCAAAACATCAAGCACGCTACAACACCGTGTTATCATATCGATGGTTTTCAGACGAGTCAAAAAACAAAACTTTTTTTGCGATTTTTCGTTTTAAATTGACGAATACTTTTATTTTCCGTACGTCCCCCGAATACGCATTGTCGATGATTAGCGTTTATTGCCGTTCAGATCATGTGTATATATACAATTGAGAAGACCAAATAAAAACGATCGTTTACGCCCCGAGGATAAAACCTCGAATTGTCCGTTGAACACAATGGTCAAACACGGATGTTTTTGCGCACGCGAAGCCGTGTCGCTCGGACCCGTTCGCCGTGTCACCGCCGACACTGTCCGCGCGAACGAAAACGGCGCGAACACTGGCCGGCGCGCATATTTATTGCGGCGACCGGCGACCCGGCGTCAAACGAAATCCGTCTGGCACGAGTAACACCGTGTTTATCGGGAGAGATCGCACAAAACGGCCGGGACGTTAAATTATAAATCGATATTACCGAAATACTTCGGGGAAACGGTCGCGGACGACGCCGACGTCGCAACGGCGCGTACCTGCTACTCGGCCACCGGTGGCGCGAGTGTTACAACAATGCGGTACGGGGGTTTGGGGCGACACCACGCGGGAAACATAATATTCGCCCCCTGACCCGCAGCCGCGATAATATTTGTACACACGAGCACGTGTGGCGCCGACTCGATTACCGGGCCGGACGCGCCGCAACGCCGAAACCGCCGTGACGGTTATACGATGCGCTCGACCACGACCTGCCGCCGCGGCCGTATGTTCCGCGGGCCGATGCGATCGGGGGAGTGGAGAGAAAAAAAAAAAAAAAAAAAAAAGAAAGAAAGAAAAGATACCCGATTCCCCGTCGCGACGGCCGCCGCGGGTTACGGCGGGGTCCAAGTATATTTCACGTTATATCTGGAGAGAGAAAACGTAAATTGTGTAACGAAATTCGTCACGGTTTCGGGATATAGCGCGCGTGTGCGTGTGTGCGTGTGTGCGTGTGTGTGTGTGTACACAGGCGAACAACACCGCGACGGCGGTGACGGTGGACAGGGTATGCAGCGATAATGATGGTTTTTATTTTATCGATCGGGTGTACGGCGGGTGTGGAGCGCGAAACGACGAAAAGTGTCCGAAACAAAACACGACATTAATGCCGCCGCTGCGGCGGCAGCGACGGCGAACCGCCGTCGTTAAGTGCGTTTTATTCGCGCGCATTTAATGCTTGTCGCAACGAGATGAATTTCCCGTCGCTTCCAGAGCCGAATCGCGACTTTGCATTGTGGAAACGAGAGCCGTCCGTATACCCTGGCCGCAGTGGGGCCCCGGCTCTGTATGCGCTTGGACGTTCTCCAGTCCGGCGGACCGGAGACACGCGACGAGCGGGGAATACAAAACCGCAGACGCGCCCGGAGCTGCAGAGTTATACACGAGAATTTTCGCAAATCCGCGAGATTATAATATCATACTCGTATATAATATAATATTATACCTGCGAGGCGGGTCAGAAATATAGAAATATATTATACAAATACATATATATATATAGTACGATAAGCAATCGAATATAACTTTCTCGGACCGAAGAACATAAAAGATACGGTCGGGGTTTTTTTTTTTTTTCTATAGACGTAGCAGGTACCTACATCCCGAGCAATATCCGTTTCCCCGGAGCTTATTACAGTACGGTCCAGTCAAAATCAATTTTTATTATACGCGAGGACGGCGACGTCCGATCCGTCTGGTCGGCTTTCGAGTTTCCGCTGATAATAATATCCGTACTGCATTATAATATTATTCGAATAGAAGTCGGACAACAATGACCGGAGTCTCGAAGTTATGAAACCGCGCGCACAACGCGGACATGACATGTTTCGCGTTACATAAATGTTTGAAATAAAAAAAATATCGTTCTCTATATTGTAGAACGACTGAGGTTAGGCTAACCAATAAGACCTACGATAAAAATTATGGATGCGAAACACGGTCCACAGTTCTAGAACCGCGAGAAAAAAAACTACAAAATATGGCTATAATGAAAGACAGGCCCCGTGATTGCGAGCGAATTAAACGCGGGACACGGAAGGGGAAAAACAGTTTATAGGCACGGTTGATTTTGTTTCAGGTGGCGAATTGGGAAGGTATAGGATGCATTAAGTCATTTCATTTATATCTGACACCATGAAACGATAAATCGTTGCTGACGAAATACGATTCCGACATCTAAACTAAATTCGTTTAAACTCGATTTTTACTGTTTTCGCGTCAGATCTCTAGGATTATAATTGTAATTACTTACGACAAAATAAACGAAAACGACGAAATCGTTAGAGTTTCAAGTGTGCGGTAGAACAATCGTTCGCGCACACACACACACACACACACACACACACATGCGAGTCTAAAATGCAGAGTCGACAGCAGTCGCTACGGTTTATCGTTATCGTTTGACGGGTGCGACAAAAAGACACCCGGGGCGAGAAAGGATTAACAGCAAACCGCTATCGGCTGGACGCGACGAACCGGGTGGACGGAAGCCCTGCGCGGACCGCCGGGGCGGAAGAACGGAATTCTCGCGGGATTGTGAAGCCGAAGAACGGAATACGATATAAACGTGTAGCGCCGCGGGGTCTGTGCGGAAATCGACCGGCAGTCGTTTCTGTTCGACACCGATGATAATAATAATTAACGAACCGCCGCCGCCGTGTCGCGTTGCACGAACGGCGGTCGTCGCGTAAAAAGGCGAGAAAAAAAACCAAAACAAAAACATCACCGCGCGTAATACGCGACCGCTCGGCGTTCGTCACCGCCGTCGCCGGAATCGTTAGTTCGCGACCGGAATCGACCGGCCGAGGGACCCTGGCCCCGGGGTCTTTGAAGAGAAACGGAAACCCACCGAGTGGGGAAGAGGGCAGGGGCGGTCGCGGGCATAAAGACAACTGCAGACGGCGCGCGCACACACACACACACAGACACTACGCGGTAACGATCGGACATTGAAACGAGGCAATTACAATCAAAACGCAGTCTCATTGTAAAGTCACAGCCGCGCGACGGCGGCGGCCGGTACACACGTATAGGTATCCGCTCCACCGCCGCACCGACCCGGCCGCGATACGCGTATAATACACGATACAAACGCTTATATTATTATTTATAATAACGCATGCACGTATATTTATATATACGCGATAATAATCGACAGCTGTCCGCGACGACAATAATATTATATACATTATGCGACGCGCATCTATGCATAAACGCCGATTAACATATTATCATCATCATTATTATCGTTATTATTATTATTATTATAACTATTACGACCGCATATTATCACAATAACAATAAATACTATACGGACACCCGCGTGCGCGTGCGTGCGTGCGTGTATTTTGTACCGACGACGTATCAAATATTGACTCTTGTTTAGCGGTCCCGACGCCGCCGTCCCGGACCAGTGTGAATAACTAATTGTTCCATTGTCTGCCGCTCTCGCCACGGCCGCCGCCGCCGCCGCCTCCTCTGCGGACCGCGGGACTTTTACTATTTTACATTTTGTGTACATCATCGCGAATAATTACCGAGTATGCGCGCGCTGACCGCGTCCCCGCGACGGTTCCCGAACGAAAAAAAAATAACCGATAACAGAAACGCGTCCACCACCACGGCCCCTCGCGCCGCCGGCCCGGTGGCCGCACGGGTGACCGGTTCTTTGTCCGGTTAGTGGTTCGTCGACCAAAGCTCGGCGAACCGTACGCGTGACGACTACGGCCACGGGTTAGAGACGCGTCTTTTACGCCGCAGCCGACTCGAAAGTCGACAAAAACAAGACCTGCGATATGACACGTCGATGTTTCACGTATCCGTTGCTTACGGGTTTTTTCTCCGCGTACGGCGCGAAACGAATAGCAGCGGTTCACCCAACCGATTCGACGTGTTTCGAGGACAAAAATAGACATTCGAAACAGCCGTATAAAATATCTTATTGGCGGAGCCCGAAAGTTTCGCGTTGCTAAATAACGTTTTGGATTCGTTTTAGAGCGGCCCGAGCGACGACGAATCCGTAGTCGTCTAACTCGACTGATATCCAAACGTTTTGCGTAGGTATGTATAATGCAGTTCGTTGTTTCGCTAGTATTTCGTACTCGTACTTGTTTGAATCCGGGTGCAGAAATCTCGTGCACTTCCGTCCGTACCCAGAATTTCCCGAGCACTGCAGCGATATTGCTACACACGTAATGATTGTGTGCATTTCAAATATTATAAACGGGAAACGCGAAACGACGTGCGTCGCGCAACAATGTCGCGAATATCGCCAAACGCGTTGCCGATCGGTACGCACTTTCGCCATTCGAAACCGTCACACGTCCCACGGGTAAATGTGTGTGGCGGCGAATATTCAAACGACAGGGGAAAAACAAAACGTCGCGAATTCCGCCGCAACATCGACCGGACCCCGTAAATACCGTCATCGTCGCGGTGGTCGGTGCATTTTCGAACGTTATTCTCCCTCGCCCGTCAATTTAATTGGAACAACAACTACGACAACAACAACAATAACAACAACAACAACAATAATTATTGTTATTATCGTAGTCTATATGCCCGCGCCTATGGTGGCCCGTCTTTGTGGTCGGAGGGGAGGAGGGAATCGCAGCGGTCGAATAGCGGGGAAACGAAAAAAATAAAAATAAAAATAATGTAAAAAATAATAATAACAATTAAAAAAAAACCACCGCACGCATATTATTATTATACGCTACGTATACATTTATTATACCGCAGAAAACACGAACGATAATTGCGGCGCTGCGCGGTGGTTTTTGTGTTGTCCGGAGCAGATTTTGTGTGCGGTGTGACGGCGGAAATCACACGGTTTTCAAAACACATAGAACGCTCGGGATCCGCACGGTCCAATCGCGTGCTAAGAACGTATAATAAACAAAAAAAAAAATAATAATAATAATAATATAATAAAATAGCGCACGCGAGAAAAACATATACCTATAATAGGTAGTTTACGGCGGGAAAAAAACCGCCCGGATCGTTTGATGGGTTGAATTTCGTTCGGGTTTTTATTTTTTTTTTTTTTTTTATCGAGTCCTCTTGCAGCGATTGTATTTACTGACCTGCGTACGAAGATTTCGATTATACATTCGATTTCGGATTTTCTTTCTCTTCGAATTTTACGTAGATTCGAAATAAAATCTACTGCGATGGGCTGATCCGTACGAATAAAGAAACCGAAACCGACTACTATAAAGACAGTGCTGCAGGAACAGATTACGAAAATATCAACGGTAAGAGGCGGTGAGAAGTATTGTAAAAAAAAAAAAAACGTAGAAAGCTTTAGTTGGTGGATTTAATCGGGTGATTCAGCCGATGGTTGGGTCAAATAGCTGGAGTATATTGTTTGTGGGTCTAGGTGGTCCTATAAAAGATCGAACCAACCCGCAAATATAATAAAGATAATCGCTAATTCAACAATAATAACTTCACCCTGTATATACTCTGTTGTACTCCTATTATTTAGTTCAATCCGTGCGGTGCGCCGGAGACCAATTACACAGTTTTATAAATACGAGGTGGCTCCGCAACGAGATAATTATATATTACACTCGTATTTATGTTGGTAGGTATAGTAAAAAATACACACTGCACAGGTAGAGAAAGAAATCTGCGTAGATAATTTCCATTTCTATATGGTATAATAATTACGACTTTAAAGCTGCAAATTATCGTTTTTGTTTTTTTCCCCTCCGTTTTTTTTTTTTTATCCGATGGACCACCACGCATTCGTTACCTACATACGGGTAATTTTAATATAATATAATCATGCAGGTGGTATTATAATAATATTATAATTATTATTATTATTATCCCGATCGCGCATCAATCCTCTACGGACCGCTTGTAAAAATCTAACAAAGTCCCCTATTCTCTCTTTAGTTTTTTTCATGGGTCTGATTTATTGTTCCCTTTAATTTAATAATCGACCATCCGGGAACACTATGTAAAACAAAACAAAATATTTTTGTTTGCGTATACAACGTAATTTATATACGATTGGGGTAGAGAGTTAGTGAAATTATTCAGACAATTTACGCCCGGTGGTATTGCATGGGTACTTAATTTGAAACGTGTTTCCTAATCCTAAACTGCGGTTTCAATAAAAAAAAATGTTTATATATATTAAAAACCAGTTTTGAATCCAGGGGGGACAATCTGGTTTCTGGACCAGAATCAAATTTCTGGTATTGTGGTAAAATAAATACCAATTTTCATTGTTGTAAATGATTTTGGGCGAAATATTTAATATATGTATTATTTTTATTATTGTTATCCTACATAAAACCTATAATATGACCTGCAGCCTATGTAACCTCCTATATATGTATACTATAAAGCGTCCACGTCCTTTTTTCGTTACGTGCCTACGTCTTCCTGCTTCGTCCCTGGATCTTTCCCAAAGGTATCTCCCCTATACCTGGTTCGGTTCCAGCACTGCCCGTACATATTGTTTAGTGGATTTTGACTTCTCTAATGCACGCCACATGTGCTTTTTTTTTTTCTACGCTCACTAAAATATCCGTTTTTCCAAACGTTATCTACAGCTGCGCTCTGTTTAAATATATATACTCGCTTATATACATAAATTGTTTTTTTTTTTTATACATAATTTATGTTTTTCCCCTTTTAACCGAATGTAGAACAATGTTCTGTTCCTCGAGATAAGGAAGGGGGAGAGGAGGTGAAATTGGTCGATTCTACATATTTCCTATACCAAGAGAGGGCCGCGGATCCCGTGTGTTAGAAATGTTTTATTACAAACTCAGTCGCACGTACGCGTATAATACGTAGGTCGTTTCGGACGATCGGGGCGGCTACGATATAAAATCATATTATTCTGGTTTTTAATTTTTTTTTTTTTTTTTTTGATAATATATTATATTGTGTTACGGGTACGTACGATTCGCTTTTAACGCGTATTATACCGCTGTGCCAGGTGCCGTAAAGCTTAAGTAAATATCTGTGTAACGCGCGCTCGATGTATACGTGCTCACAAAGGGCAGTGTTAACGATTAATTATTATTATTATCGTGCGGCCGTTATTACACCTATGTAATATAACGATATTATTTAATATGTGGGGCAATAAAAAAGAAAAAAAAAAAGTTCGGTATCGTCGGCGGATTCGCTTCGGCACGGCGGCGTTAACTCGCGGACAGCCGAAATAACAATATTATACACACCGACACGTTATACGACGGGCATAATAATAATAATATTATTATTATTATTATTATCGTCGTCGTCGACAATATTTATAGCGTACGTGAATTTTTTTTTTTTTTTTTATGAGGTACTGCCGTCGTTAAATCTTGAATCTATACATTATACTACCTATAGTCCTTCCGCGGTGACTGCGATAATACGACGCGACCGAGTCATCAAAGAATCTTATATATAATAAGGTATAATACGTAATTTACGGTCCGAAAGACCCCGGGAACTATCCGAACCGGATTTTACGGCGTCAGCTGCATCAACGGCGCAATTAAGGGAGGCTACGGAGCTCAACTCCTTCCGACGGCGATTTGACGCTCCTCCTATCCCCACCTCCATAAAAAGTATCCCGACAAAAAAGTAATAAATGTTGTTGAAACTTAAAATTTGTTCAAGTAAAATTATAGATAACTATGCGTTATCGGTGTTAAAAATGTACTCCGTTCGGAACTTTGACGTATTAATAATAAATGGACTATACTGTTTCCTCGGCCCTAGCCACCCGTCTATAATGTTCGTAAACACCGTATTGAGTAAGCAGGGAGTTATAGGGACGATCAGAAACCTTCTATATTTGTATATGACGCCGTGAAATCGATTTTGGATATCCATAGTCGTGTCAAGCCGATGATAGATGGAAATAAGTAATGACAATAGTAATTGCGTGGTGGAAATAGAAATATTGAATCGTTTCTCCCGCGACTACCCCCAGGGTATATCTACAGGGATGTTACAACTGTATATATTCAGTGTACATTATACAAGAGATGATTCCGATTTATTTATATATTTTTATTTTTTCGGAAAATTTCTCGTCACGTCATGATATTATTATATAGATCGAGAATACATCGTAAACGGCGTGTGACTCGTGACACGGTTTGAGGTTTCCCTTCGCCTCCACTTGTATATACGCACAGTGAACACGATTTACTGTAATATTTATCGCGTCGATGGATTTTCTATATACGCGATGTCACATAACGACGCGGAGAATTTCGCTCGGGAAAGTCGCAGGTGCACCTTGATGGGGTTTTAATGTTTCGCGGCCGAGTCACGCGACATTTGCCCTTTTCCCGGTCCAAAAAACTTTCGCGGCCTACCAGCGCAGCACGTATATAAATAATAATATATATTATTATATTCGACACGAATATGATATAATAATACACGTACCTGTACGTAATGTGTACAGTATATTGTGTATCGTCGAACAATACTCGCGTTTGATGCGATGGATACAAATGCGCCCGTCATTAAAAACGGACGTATATATTGCATTATCCTCGCTGCAGCGAAACACGCGATGCACATTATAACCGAGTTGACCATGTACCTCGTACGTTATACCGGGATTAGCATATAATAACAATAATAATAATAATAATAATAATAATAATAATATTCCCAAAGACATTCCGTCGAAAACACGTTTTAAACGAAAAACGTTTGTCGACCTAAACCGATGAACAAACAAATCTCGACGACCAAACAGTCGGATATTTCATACCTATATATCTATAAAATAATATACATAGTATACAATAATTAATATTCATCCGGCAGTATACAATCGTACTATAGGTGTCAAATGACAAAAAATAATAAATCCACGTAGATTTATTAACTACCGGATCGTTATTATTCTTCGACGCGGCGCATAATATAATAATATTATAAGTTTGCGCGTTTTATCGCACATCAATAACAAAAACAAAACAAAAAAACGCGGTTGTAACCGTGGACGCTTATTAAAAATACGATGAATGGACGGACAGCCGCGCTCGGAGGGAAAAAAATCAAAACGTCCGCGGGAGAATTACTTTGCTCAACACAAACTCGCGCGATCCTCGGAGAAAACGATTTCGGTAGTTTCCGGTGCCGCGAAAAAATCACAGCGTCAGCAGTTTACACGATACATTATACAGACACGAGGGTTGTAACATATACACGCGACGTGAACCTACCACGTGTAGCGTCCGGGCCCGAGTTCGTGGGCGGAAAACCGAAAGGGGCAGATTGACGTCATGGGCGAGGAATTTTGGAAAGTATGTAAGAAAACCCGATGCGTCCTGCCGTTAAAATCCCGGGCAAACAGTTCAGGTTAGCCAATGTGCCCAGAACAAGTCGGTCGATAACGGATAGACGTGTAATCGCGGGTAGGACAATCCTTAATTATTAGAGTTCTACTACATAAGCTCTCGAGTGGCATACACAGAATCGTTCGCTACAAGAAGATCCCGCACAACACCGAGTCGTACTCTCGATGATACGCCTCATGGTATATATATATAGAGAGAGAGAGAGAGATAGAACAAGGCCCCGCGTTTTTAAATCGTTTTACGGAAACGCCGGGCAACGGTTCGTTTTTACGATTTCGACAAAGTACAAGTACCCCGATCTCGCCCCCCCCCCCCCCGACCGGGTTCACGTCTACGCACGAACCGCTACGGCAGCAGCCAGAGAAAATGTTTCCGAATCGCCGAGTCTGCAGCACCGGTGTATAAAGTGGCGTGGCGTATATAAATACGCATACACGCGCACAAATCGAGTATAAAAATAAAAACCCCGGAGGCGAGGTCTTTTAAAACCGACCCTTACGCGCTATTATGCAGTCGTCGCGGTTCGTAATGACTGTTATCCGACTCCAAAGATTGACAGTTTAACGCGCACTAAGGGCGTGTGTGTTTTCCCTTTCCGCGGTCCGCGCAGACGTGTATCATTATTATTATTATTATTATTACGGCGCGTCTTTCCGTTTACGCAGACGGGACGAGAGCCCTTTGCACCGCCGCCCCGTTTTTTCGTTTTTTTTTTTTTTTTTCTAAACATAATACGCATCCGCCTTAACGACCCCGCGCCGAGCTTTTAAAAAAAAAAAAAAAAAAAACGAAAAAAAAATTAAAATTATATATATATATACGCGCGCGCGCACACACACTTACGGTTATATAATAATAATAATATTATTATTATTATTATTATTATTATATCACCCCGGCCGTACACGTCATAATAGCGTATACTCGAAAACGGCGGGCGGTGTGAGACTGCAGTGTACCTACAATATAATATATACTTAGGTTATACGTCGAATTATACACTGTATATGTGCGCGTGTATAGAAACGTGGGCTATATATATATAAAACAATAATAATATATAGTGTGCTCGCATTCAATTAGAACAATGCGATGATTATATACAATCGTACCAGCTGCAGCGCGACCTGACTTGTACATGCTCTCTCCCGCGTGTACCCCTAACGTCCATTATACATAATAATGTTACCGCACTTAAGTGTAATTTCGTATATGTGTATATGTTATTATTATAATATATAAACGGTTGACGACGACGAATAATATTTTCAAAAAAAAAAAATAATATTAAAAAAAAAAAAAAATACCAAACCCGTAATATTATATATTTATCGAATTTTCTATAACAAACGAAAAGGATATACGTAAAAACGAAAAAAAAAAAAAAATCCTTATAATTTATACTGTAAAAATAGTGCCTACTACCATATACTATACACAATATTATTATAAGAGAGGAGTAGTTATTATGTTATTAGAACGTCGGACCGGGTCGATCGAAACGCGTTCTATTTATTTTTTTTTTGTTAACGATCGACGAATAATTTATACCCCCAAACCGTTTTTGTTTTTTTTTTTTTTCAAGATTTCACCGTATACAACAGAGAGCTGCGTAGAGAGTATTGAACAATAATAATTACGATATATTATAAAATATACAAATTATACACACGTTTTTATTGTTTCTGAATTACCCGCCGCCGCCGCCGTTCAGCTATAATATTATAGGTATGTGGATTATTTATGTGAATCGGTTTTTTTTTTCTTTCGCTTCGTTCCTATAACCGGCTCGAGGCCAACGTTTCGACGAAACTGGTATATAAGTGTACCACCTACCGTCGAATAATATATGTATCGAACATAGCCGAAAATTTAAGTCTAAACGTGGTGAAAAAAATGTCTTCGTGCCGGTAAATTTACCGCTCGAAAGACCTCCCCGCAAGTGTAAATATAATTGAACAATTGGGTCTTTTGAGTTCTACAAATTGAGCAGAACATTTTGTATTGTACCATGACTTTTATCGAAATAGGTTAGATAAGGTTTTATTTCGATACTATAATAATGTTGACCAAATTTGATTTAGTAGCATTTGATGTTGCCTATTCAATAGCTAGTCGATATAATAACGTGTATAGGCCGATAAACGTACAAAAAAAAAAAAAATAAATGTGATTTTTTTTCTCCCTGATATTTTTTTTCACAATAGGACGCAAATCGATACGTCTGTATATTTTTTTCCGAGGATTATACGCAAGAGATATACTCGGTATCATATTATTATTATTATAAATGTTTGACTGTTAAAAACGCGACAGTATAATATTTTATTGTTATTTATATTTTTTGACGTAACAAACGAAATAAAAAACGTAAAAAAAAAAAAATGAAAAAAAAAAAAAAACGTTAATCACGTTTCGACATTAACACACACGCACGCACGCGCACACACACACGACACTCTGCCGCCGCCGCCACCGCAGTTATTCAAATACCATTAACAAAACATTGTTGACGAACGGTTTAGTAGTAGTACAGTACTACCAGGATAATATATAATGTATTATGAGGGGGTATTACGAATTATTATTTTACTACCTACCTACGGAAAATCAGTGTACACACACACACATGAGCGCGCGGAACAATATTTACACCGTCGTCGTCGTCGCCGAGCGCTCGTGTGTGTTTACCCTTCTCACGCCGATAACTATTGCAGTGTATTATGTGTGTATAGGTTTAGATACACACTGTATATTATTATTATAATGAAACGCGTATACGAGTGTACACGTATATACGCACAGATTAAACGAATCGTATATGATTTAATTAACTGCAGAGTATTACGCGCGAACGATAACGATCATAATAATAATAATAAAAGAGTTAAAACAAACAATATTATACACAGGGTGACTCTTTAATCTTAAGCAGGCGATCAACCGTTAATAGGTACATGAGAATTTTGAGTAAAACAGATCGGAAGACTATAGGTAACTTATAGCATCGTGTACCGAAAGAGCAAATTGTATTGATCAACCCGTAAAATATTTTGATCGTGGCTATAAATTATAATATGATAAATACGAAAACTAATAGTATTTGTTTACATCAAGTCTATGCCTCGGTTTCTACAATGTCATCGTATAATTCACGGGATAAACAAAAATAACTCGTAATCTGTACATTTTTTCCTATCAGTATACCTATACAAGTATAGCTATAATATGGCTAGCGTCTTCAATGATGTTCGGATTAGATAACCAAAAATTATTTAGATAAAGATAATCCATGGACATTAATTCAGATAAAAATAAAATATAAATTCATTTTTGTTTAAATAAAAAAAAAAATGTATTAATTGTCTTCTGGATTAATTAAATAAAAACGTTAAAATAAAATACATTTTAATTTAACCTAGACTAACAAATTTATTTATGTTCAACATTGTCCTTATAAATTACCTATGCAAATTTAACTTGAGTTCAGTATAAAATTATTGAAGTTATAAATGAATCAAATTAAGGAGTTACAAAAGAAACAAGAAACTGCAAAAGTTAAAGGCTTGAAATAAACTTAATTTAACAACATTTAACTTATTACTTAACTTATTAATACCTATATCTATACAAAGTTTAATCAATGGTATCACTAATCTTATAAAATGGTAATAAAAATAAAAACATATTTAGTTTGAACAATAATTCTAATTATCAAATATTTTTCATAAAATCAAATTAAAATTGTCAATATTTAATTATTTGTAATTTATCCTAGATAAGTGCAACAGCCCATCGAAATATATATTATGTGGAGACAGAGGATACGAAGCCAGCCAGGCAGCGTGAGATGCCAGGAATATCAAGAGGCTGTAAGAAGACAAAACACTTAGTTAAGATCTCTAAGATGTGGGCTGAAGGCCAATTTTAGCCCGCCGTTATTCTGTAAAATATGTAAAAGGACCTGCTGGGGGAGGATTGTTTATAAAGCAACCTAACAAACCGCCTGTATTGATTCAACAAACTATGGTATCTGGGGGATGAAATGAAGAAATTCTGTGCCACCCTCAGACATCGATCCACATGTAAGAAAAAAAATATATTTAGATAACTTAAAATTATGCATGCACCTAGATAAGATAAAAGATAAGTCAATAGTTATTAAGATAAATACACTCATACCTCCTTATATGGGATTCTATCACGCAGTCAGCTATCTTTGGAATCATATACGATCAATAGTATTGTACAGCATAATATCTGTGTCGTAAACACAATATTTTAACTTTGGACTTATAAAATAGTTAACCTTGTTGTCGAACTCATATTCGAAAGTAGATATTATTTTTCAAAATATTTCGATTTGAATACCAGTGAAATATCCGGTGTACCCGTACGGCATTATTATTTTTTTTGTTATGTACCTAACTAAAAAAATCGCTAGTTATAAATAACATTTTAAAATTTAGACCGGAGTAGTAAATAGCGAGTAGCACAGTTTCGTGATAAAAGTATCGCACTTAATAATTACTATATGGGAGACCGGATGATGCGATAGCGTTTTGGACGGGATAATATACAGGGTTATTATCGCTGCTGCTCGACGGGGCCTGATTAAAATGATACGTTTTCGTCGTCATTGCGTTCGCGTATTATTTTGTTTATACATTTATTATTCCGATAGTATACTCGTATATATTGTGCAGTATATAAACGCGTCGTCGTGCGGTTGTTCAACATTCCATCACACCGAAACGCGAATGGATTACGAATATAGGTAATAATATTATTACTTATACGTACCTATCTATATAATCTATATATATATATATACGTGTGTGTGTGTGTGTGTATTATTCGTTTTATGTGTTTATTAACTCGTCACACGGGGATATCCACGGCGAGAACGAGACAAAAAAAAAAAAAAAAAAAAAAAAAAAAAAAAAAAAAATTATATATATAAGTATTCTCATAACTTCCGCCCATGTATACCATCGCTGCGATGCGCGCGTATATACCGCGAGAGCACAGGTTTTAATTATTTACCCACCTTTATTTATAGCGTTTCTCCGACAAAACGACTTCATTTGTTGTCGTTGTGTATATATTTTATATTTTTCATGGGTACACGTTTTCTTTTCTTTTTTTTCTAAATAATATCTGTCCATACTTTACTTGGGAATATTATATTCATCGGGTGTTGCGATAATTATATAATAATCAAAGTTACTCGATTTCACAATATAGCTACTCGTTGAAGAAACGTAACGTATATTACAAGTTAGAATTTATAACATCTGTATAGGTATACCTTAAATTCCATAATATTGTTTAATATTTAAATTCCAA
Organism: Cinara cedri; assembly: GCA_902439185.1. Taxonomy (NCBI): domain Eukaryota; kingdom Metazoa; phylum Arthropoda; class Insecta; order Hemiptera; family Aphididae; genus Cinara; species Cinara cedri. Next base: position 699,429 of record CABPRJ010001923.1, read on the forward strand.
TTCAACATTTTAAACCGTATTGCCTATTCCTTTTCGAATATCGATATGAATCATGCGCGAGTAATAATATACTAAATAATTGTATCGATCTTATTCAGAGATTCGTTTTTGTGTGAAATATGCGTCGAATTTAGTTGATAAACCAAAACTAACTCTCGAAAAATAGCCAACTCAAAATGTACAAAATAAAAATCGTTGTAAATTTGTAATGAGTTTCAAACATTGAAACTCAACATTAAATTGCTTTGATTGTTGTTCCTCTGCGTTAAGCAATGGCTTCTAACTGAGAGTTGAAATTATTGTATTAGTTCGTTTGTGAATCATCGTGAGATGTAATTTCTATTCGCTATGTCGCTAAGATGTGTTAAGAGTAAATTTTCTGTAAATGATTTTATTTTTAATGTGCATTTAGTAAGTTCCCATTTAACGGTAGGAAGTTTGGCGGGTAAGCGGATTAAATGATTGCCGACGAACCCGTAACTACCTGCAATTTGACGGAATGCGGACGATCGTTCAAGTTTATTTAAATAATTACTATTCGAAATATTGGACACTATAAATTATACTGGTCCCGCTTTGATTATAATATTATAATTGTTGTAATGTTCAAACAGGATCCGTTTCGTCGACAAAATATTAACATATATACATACGTCATTGGTTTAGTGAAGCAACCCCCTCCCCCGTCTCTGCGGATTACGGGTAAAGGTCAATACTGCTTTTCAATAATTATTATTAATACGTGTGTATTTGCAGTTTAAATTGATTCGCGAGCATCACGTACGGGTGAGTACCTATACCTAGTTCGCTGCTGTTATAATTTCGATTAATTCGACACGTTGTAACCGAATATCACGATCGAACCATAATATATAATATACGAGTATTTATACGAGTGTATGCGTTTTTGCGATAATGGATCTCGACACGATTCCATTAAAACGACAAGACCGTACGTCCCCGACAACATAATATTATTTATTATCATCGACCAAATACACAACCTATATATTATTATGGCCCGTAGACGACGACGACCGGAATCAGTGGCGGCTTTTATAAGAGGGGGATGGGAGCATTCCTTATTTTAACTGATAGCAATAATAATGGAAATAATAATTGATGTTAGCGAAACGTTAGAAAAATGAAAAATGACTCGTGAATGTATAGCCGTGTGGCACCAAAAGAATTTCATGTTTTTCATTTTTAGGGTAAAATCTCGATTAAATCTCCCGAAAACGAAAAAATGCAGGTAATATCATTAAAATGATGACCTCTCCGATGCGTCGACCGAATTCAAAATAATACACGTGTGAATAGTAAGTAATCCTGTATGACTGAGTTTTTTTTTAGAGGTGCTCGACTCTTCTTGTTCGAAATAAAAAGTCTAATCGACCACTCCGTGAGAGCTAAGGACATCTAAGCCACATCCCACACGCACTGATCGCAGAATCATTTACGATTTTAGTAATTAGAAATTATCGGCGCTCGTCCAGTGTAGAGGAATACATAGGTAGTGGAGAAGGAGTAGGTGTATAAGTCTCATGATACGTAGAGAACTTCCTGCGTAATAATATAACGTTTAGTATATACAACAAAGTTTGTGCAGTGCGTGCGTTTGCTTCGAAAACAACAAACTATATAGAGGTCCGTGTACGCATTTGAGTAAGTATTATATTATATATATATATAGCTACACACTCACACACGCATAATAATATATTATATACCATGTGCGGGCGGGCGTAAGATCTACGATGTCGTTTTTATGGCTAGAGCAAATGGACTCGAGATTTATAATACGCGCCTCCTCTTCCTCCTGCTCCTCCTTCTTCTCCTACTACTTACTACTCTTTACTCTTTGCAGCTTCGTGCAGCTATCTCGCCGTGAATAATACCGACGGAGGCAGGAGGAGCGGAAGGGACCCGCAGAAGGGGCGGACGGGGTACTGCAAAGTATACAGAGAGCCGATATACGAGTAGCCAGCTACAGTAGGGACTGGATGAGAGACGACGGATTCGTCCGCCTTCCGGGCGATTGATATACAATACGAGCTCGGCAACAAACTGTTAGTTTTTTTTTTTTTCGTCCTACACGATTTTTAATACTCGTCGTCGGATTTCACGGAGATATAATAGCAACCGGGTAACGTATTAACGTTCCCGAACAAGCTAAAAACGCGAATCGAATCCTCTGATTGGCCAGACAAGGCGTTATTCGTTATACGTTATAGACACCTTATATCATTCAACATAACATTCTGAAGGTACCAATCAATGTTGTCGGGTTCGAATCCGACGGTTATAGACGAAATTTATTTACGTTTTCCCCCCGCTTTATCTGAACCCATAATGGGTTTTAGGTTTACGCTTAAAACGCTATAACTTCATCGGAACAGTATCTGCAGGTTTGGGCCAACAGAGAAAAACAAAGATTATTATATTTATTGTTGTAATCGTTGAATTAGTGACATCGATATTGTAAACTTGTGATAGGCAATCAAAGAAAATATCAGACAATTCTATATGTACGTTTGCGGATTGTTTCCGGAAAAGAACTGTTGGCACGCGATCGGGTAAACATATTGTACAGTACCGAAAAGACAACGTACTGGCCCCACGATGCTGCAGTTTTCACGCTGACAGTATAGATAACAAATCGACGTCAAACCGTTCGTATGATGACGTCGAAACCGTTGGATAATACGAGCCGCTCGCTATCGCGCAGTAACCATCGGTTGTATTACATATATATATTATTATTTTTACGATCGGACAGCGAATCAAAGTATACCTACTAACTATTCGACTACACGCGTGTCAAACAAGAATTGCAAAGAGTGGTTTTAGAGAAGTGAGTCGTGTTTACGAATAACGTTTACGAGCCATAGTGTGGGTTTCTTAAATTTGTACACGGTATTTCACGAGCAGGTACTGAAAAATGAACTCTCCCGTGTCCTAATATACAAGAATGTCTAAGTTCCGGACATGTATTTTTTTTTTTTTTTAAATTATAATTCGTTATCCACATAGACGACTGTTTATCGAAATCAATAAAATGACAGCCAAACGACGAGTTTCTTAGAAAAAAATTAACAGTTGATGATCAAATGTTTAGAATTTTTAGTTTTTTTTTTTTTTCAAATGTTTTCTACAACTATGTAAAACATCCAGACTCTATAACGACAACGTACGTACATTTTTTTTTTCTCTTTTCCGGTTCCTACTCCTCTAAGGACCGTCCCGTCTCACATTCAATCCTCCATTCTTTAATCTATTCATTGATTTTTTTTGTCATTCCAGTTTTAACCTACATATCCTTTGGTGCCTACTACCATTTTGTTCTGAAACTTGCCAGATTTACTTTTCAACTCGGATTCTGCTCCGCCGTCGCTTCATTTGTAACAACACTATTAACATTACCTATAATGTTTATCGTTACGTATATTTATACAATAATTTATACGCGTGTATCGATTTCGATCATCGCGTGGTAGTAGTTTGCCACGAGCGCATATTATTTTGAGACGCACTCGCCGACAAACGTACCTGCATGCAGGCACGGCACACGGCCCAAGGTTTGTGTCTTTAATTAGCTTTTTATTTATTTATTTTTTTTTTTGTAAGTTTATTATTTTTCAATGTTTGTTTATCGTTGTTGTATATGATAGTCGTAGTCGGTCGGTTTTTTTTTCTTTTTTTTTTTAATAGATTTATTGTATGGACCGCATTAGGTTGGCTCGCGCGCGTATTAATGAATATTCGCCTATTCGGCCCCGGGGCCTTGTGTGTATGTGTGTGTGTGTGTGTGTATTATAATACAGCGCGTAGAGAATAATATCGGAATGATTCGTGACTTTTCTTCCTCGTCTCCGCTCGCCGCCGACCGCCTACAAAACACAACACCCCCGTTCGCCGTAAAACCGATTATTCATTATATTATTATTATTATTATCATTATAATACTATACGATCATAGCCACCGCCGTCGTCGTCTTAAAAATCGGTTACCGCCGCCGCAGCCGCTGACAATGGCCGGTTTGTTTGGTTGTTTTTTTTCTCTTTCCTTCGGATACGCACCGTTTCCGAACGTCCGCCACCGACGACGCGACCCCCCTGCGACGCAGAGGAGAACCCCGATCGTTTAATACAATATTATACAAACACCAGACGATTATTTATTGTCGCTTACGAGCCGATCACCCTGTACAGAACCGTATGCAAAAGCGTGTATACAAATATCTGTTTTAATATTAATAGCGCCCTTACCTATACTACTGCGGTGGCCTGATTTTCAAGCCGTTTTGATCTTATCATAGACGTGTACAAAACAACGGTATGCGATTGCACGATTAAGCATTAAAGTCAACAGCCTTATATTATATTAAAGACGGACAATTGTATTGATTAACCCACGAAATACATCTATTTTATACGCCATGATGTAACTAAATCCTACTTTTTGTCATTTTTCGTACTGCGTAATTTATTGTTTTTTTTTTAGACACGCTTTCTGATTATTTATATTTTTAACCCTAGAATTTTTACTATAAATTAATAATATTTAGTTATTATTAGTTATATATAATTTCGGATTACACGCATTAGGTTTCGTAATACCTACACAGAACCGGCTATTTGTGCAAGTATAACAGTTGTGTATTGTAATACACCGTAATAATACATCAAAATTGTTATTAAGTTTTTTTTTATCAAATATGAATATTTACCTATACGCGGGCCCCTATTTGAAAATAGAATAAACGATTGTTAATAATGTGACTGAAAAAAAAACCACCAAAATTACTTGAAAAACCTAGTGTACTTCAGCTATCCGCTGGCTGATCGTAATGCTACAAATAAATCAGCATGTATAATAATATGACGTACGTCGTGGCAATTATGTAAAAACGTATATAGTTTTACAAACATAAAATGCCTATAATTACGAGTAATAATAATAATAATAATACATTATAGGTGAATAGAATATTGTAATAATATTATGAGAAATGTATTATGCCGCCGAGTCGGATTTCGCGTCGCTACAATAAACACGGATGGCTACGGTAACCGCGATAGTGGTAACCCCGCTCAACCCCAACTACCGTATTTTTAATTACCGCGGAGGATACGGTCCGATAATATTATTGTTATTACAATAATTATTATTTATACGTACCTAATAATATTATTACCGTATTCGCATTGTAACGCGATACCGCGTGTATTTATTATTATTATAATAATTGGCCGGTGGTTTTTCTTTTTTACAAATTAATTTTTTTAGACGACCGGCCCACTCGCCGGTTGTTTATCATTTTTCGTTCCGTTTCGAGAAACGCGCGGCAGCGCTGCAGTATACGCGCGGTGTTTTGTACCAATCCACGTAATATGTTTATTTGAATTTTTTAGACTCTGAGCGAAACTAGAAACGTATCGATTTTACTATGATGCGTGTTTTTTTGTTTTTTCATTCCCCTTGTAGTTTTCTCAATAAACGGGATAATCCAGTAACGCTCGGTACGGTTATTATCGATTTCCGGGACGCGCTGACGAGGAAACAAACACGATTAATTCGTATTCTAACAAATACTCGGCTCTGAATCGTTTTTAAATGGTTTACGGTCGCCGTAATACGCGTGCGAATTAAATTATCCTTCCTTCCGACTTCCCGCGGAAAAAAACAGCGCCACACAACCGTCAGCAGTATCGGGCTTAATTTTTTATTTTTTCACACAACACTTTAGGAATCCCTCGAGAGATACCGGACTACGGAGAGTGTGACGACCAAACACGGTGGTCGGCGGCCGTCGAGCAGTAGCCGTGTGCGCTATAAACCCATTAAACGGTTGATTTTTTATTTTAATTTTTTTTTTTTTTTTTATTGAGTGACCACACACTTATGAGACTATTTGAATAATACCGATCGAATCTGGTTTTATGTACATTTCTCTCGGTAAACACGCACGCACTCACACTTCCGACTGCACGGAGTAAATGAAACGATATGACAACAACTCGTTTTATTATTATTTTATTATTACCATTATTATTATTATTATTATTTTTTTTTTATAAACGGCCTCGGAAAAAATAAACTATCGCCGATACGAGAATATTTATTATTATTATTATCATTATTTATACGATAATAATATTTTTATTTTTTTTATTTTTTTTTTTAAATAAAAACCTGCAAAAGACGTCGATTTCGGGTAGTTATACAAAGTATAAACATACTGTTACACAGAGCGGAAACGCTTAGACAACAATCTTTGGGGATTTCGAAACATAACCGATCGATCGAACGTCGTAAAAAATATCGACTTGGTGCTATTTATAGCCGTTGTATAAGTCGTTAAACGACGACGACGACGACCACCAAACTAGTGATGTTCAAAATGTTTTATCGGTTTATCGCAGAGAATGCGGATCGTGTAGATATATTTACGAGAGCACGAAAACGAAAACAGATGAAAAATAGGAAGAAAAAAAATACTCGCAAACAATGTAAAAAACATCCCGTCTCTACGTTTATTTTACCGAACCAACCACGTAAATATTTTGACGTATCCAAATCTGGCTACAAACACGACGAGAATCCCTATAAAATAGCCCGCAAGAGAGAGTGTAACTACTGCAGGGGAACGCAGAAATCAATAAAAATAAAAATAAAAATGGCCAAAATTCAAGTGAAGCCCCTATGGACAGAAATATAGATATGTATACATTTAAAATGTGTATGTGTTGTCGGACTCTCTATGTATCGTATAAAAAAAACTTTATGCGAAACACACAATTATATATAGTAGGTACAATTATTATTAATTGTACTCAGTTGAATAGGTCGTGCAAATGTGCAATGATTGTTATTCTACAAATAATAATTTTCCAATGCTGAATAGTTTACATCACTATTCGTTTGCCCTCGAAGTCCACAGCGGCCTCACGCCACTGATCGACTGATTGTACCGGTCAATCCGCCCCTTCGTTCGGAATTTCAAATCAGACGCACAATAGAATTCACCCGGATCCAGCGTATCGCCATTTATGTTGTCGGTATTTTATTTTTTTTCTTCTAGAAAACCGGTTGAAAATCTAGTAACGTTTTTCTAATCGATTTCCACCGCCCGGCGGAAAATCCGCGCGTTTCGGTCAGAGCGCACAGGTCACACGCGGTGTAAAAGTCACGGAAAATGCTTGGAAAATACGACGACGAAACAAAATTCGAGTAGCGCGCGCGATAGCAGTGGCGGTAGCGGTAGCGGCAGCAGCGGTAAACGATAATAATATAAACGCCGCCGCCGCCGCCGCCAATTAACGAAGTAATTTTATGACATATTATTGTCTCGTCGGGGCGGCGGCGGTACGGAAAACGAGAATAAAAAAAAATAATAAAAAATAATACCTATGTGTGCGTATAACACGTAAGTGTACGACGAGCGGTGCCGCGCACAATAAACGGCGGGACGACGGCGGCGGCGGTTAGGACCGATCGACGACGGCGATATACGACGATAATAATTGCGTGCGTCAAAATAAAAGCGTTTTATCTGCGCGCGAGAATCTCGTCCGCGCGTTTCGTTTCGTTGTTTTTTTTTTTTATCTCTAACCGCATTGTTCGCGGGGACGTTTAACGACAATAACGATAATGTTATCATACATAATACCCGCAATCTCGAAACGCAATAATATTCTCCGCGGCCACCGCGTACGGCGGGGCGATTTTTATTTATTTCCTACTCTCCCCATCCCCCCCCCCCCCCCAACGAACACGGTCGTCCCGTTTTTAAGGAGCGCGTTCGAATTACGGTTTTCGGAATTTCTAACGAACCGTAATCAGAATTTCAATACCGTCCCAATGATTTAACGATAAAAACGAAGTGAACGTGCTTAAAAAATCACATTGTATACAAAAAGTCTCACAAAGACGTCAAGCCTAATTCCGATTCTGTTAGTAAGTAAACAATCGAATTATTATTATTGTTATTTTTTTTTTTTTTTTTTTTTTTTCGTAATCGACGAATTCGAATTATCAACAAAAAATAAGATTCATTAAAAAAATAATAAAATAATATTGTATCGATATCACGGTATTATGTCGCGAAAAACAAAAGCAATTAATGTAGACTGAATAGGACAATTTACAACCGGTCGGTCGATGATAGACCGGACATAAACAATCCGACAATTTATAACACTATCAGTTCGATATGAGAAAATAATAGCAGATACTACAACAACCCATCAACCTATACAGTTTAATGTAACTAAACAAATTTCAAGTTTTTTCCATTTAAATAATAATAGTATATAGTAATTAACATCGTAATGAAAAAAAGATCATTAGTCGAACAAAATATTATACATTCACGCATTTCATGTTAAGGGCCCTCGCTTCACGTAATTTGTTTTCCCGGCCTGTCTCGCGCATAATATAATCAAGCGACGAACACACATAGCACTTCAACGATTGCGGCTCTACGGTTTAGTGTAGGGCAGAGGGATAGACCGTATACAAATTGTATAAAAAAAAGAGAACATTTACCGTGCGTCTCGATCGCGGAAGAAATTACGTGCTTATATTTAACTTATGGACAAACGCAAAAAAAAAAAAAAAAAAAAAAAAAGACGGACATACTTCGCGCGTGAGTGCGGCCACTGTTTTAGTTGGGAAGTTGGGAAGGTAGGAAACAGACGGGAATTGAATGTATATCTGTAAGCAAAAGTAGCCGTTTAATAACGAAAAAACGATTCTGAGCGGAGTCTAGTTGATAGTGTTGCTTTGTCAACAGTATTTACGTATGTCATATTATGGTAAAATGATTACAACAATGTTCGTTTCCATGACAACTATGATTGTTTAGAAAAGACAAAATAATAAAAACTTAATAATAACGAAAAATAAATTAAAAACGGTTTCCAACAACAACCTTATTTTTAATCTTTCAGACTATCTTTAACTTAAAGAACCGGGCTTTCCGCATTGTCTCGAGTATTAATGAGAATTTCAAAAAAAAAAAAATGACCTCCCTAGAGTAGTACCACCCGGAGAACATTTCCTTTCGGAAAACGTGCAATACTTAAGCTAACGGAGTAAGCTTTCCGAATAAAAAAGTGCTCACGTTAAAAAAAAAAAAAACATCATTGTGAAACAAATATATTTCTCGCTCGGCTCGGAATCAAAAACGAACGACAATAACCGATTCGGCGGCCGTTGTACTCTCCGTTGTAAAACGTGTAACGCGCGTTCGGTTTCGCTTCAAAACTCGACCGGATAGAGTCGAAAGGACGCGCGGACAAAACGGATCGGAGGCCCCTCGAAACGAATTGTTTTATTCGCGGTTCACGTCGCCCGTAAACAAACATTATAATATTGCTGTGGAGCCATTCCGACGTCACCGCGCCCTCCCGTATGCTGTTGCACGCGTACCGCGATAAATAGGCCGTGCGAACCGGTCCCCGTTTGCGCGGGTGACCGACGTGTTCCGGGATTTAACCTCGGCGGGAGGGGGGGAAAGAAAAAATCCGCTGATCGTGAAAAGCAAAACAAAAAAGATGAACCGTCGTCGCGAGATTCTGGTTTGTACACGGCGCGCCCGAGCCTCGTGCCGCCGCCAAAGAAGAAAACCCATTATCTCGGAGATATTTTTAATGAAAAACGTTATCGTAAAAAAAAAAAAAAAGAAAAAAAGGTAAATTGCCCGACGACCGGCGCCGGCGGCGGCGGCGTTGCGCGCGGGAGAAACGGATCAATCACACGGCCGCGGACGTTACGCGCTCGCCGAACTATACGCGACCGCCGTCCGTTTATATTGTTACGTTATTAATTTTCTTCCCTTCTTCTTCGGATGTTATTTGTATTATTATTATTGTTATTTTTTTTTTTTTATTTTTTTTTTTTTTTCCCCCGATTTTATCGGGCTCGTAAAACGTATGGCGCGGCCCCGCCGAGCTCGGCTGACCCGCACCGCTGTGTCGCGACGCCGCGGACCGCAATTAAACTCCTCTGACCGACGACGACGACGACGGTGTCCGGGTACGGGGGCCCGATCTCCGGTGCGACGATGTTATCCGGTCTTTTAATCTACGGCCGTCGTCTGCCGTCAAACGACACTGGCGTCGTTGTCGTCGTCGTCGGTTGTTAAATGAAATATTGAATTTCTCGACGACGGCGCGACGGCTAATTCCCACAAGACGAGGCAATTGCATTACGCGCGCGCGCCCGACGATCGAACACCGATCGGCCGGGATAGGTATAATGACGAAAAAAATAAAAATAAAATATAAAATACACGTTTACAAAACGAGAAGAAATCGAAAACGATTCGGACGATTCGACGAGGGGTCGCGTTCGTAGAAAAAAAAAAAAACAAAAAACAACCGACCGCCCGAAACGAAACGTCCCGAACGTCCCCCGCCGCCCGCGTACGTTACTGCCGTCGCACCGGCGCGGTCTCCGCGAATCCGGTCGCGGGCACATGGAAAACGGACGCCTTCGTCGCGGCCGTACATTTCGTTCGCGCCGGACCCGCCGCGAACGTCTTGCACAGCGAACCGTAACAATCTACAGTATTGCGCGGGCGCACGGGCGGACGAGACGAGTTACGCACGCGAGGCTAGTTTTTCGAGCTGTACACGATGGCGAACCGTAGGCGCTTCCGGCGCCTATCCCGGCGTACCGTTCCGGTTCGAAACGAGCGGCGGCGATTCCCGTGCGCCCGTAGGGAACTGTAAGCTGTTTATCATACGGTACCGTTTAGCGCGCCGACAACAATCGAAGGGCGAACCGAATCATGTAAGACGTGTTCGCACAACACGAGACCTCGGACTCTGAGGAGGGAGGAACGTAGAGCGTCTGTCTCGGTGTTTGAAGAGGTTCGCCGCGAAGATCTACGAGCGAGTACATGAGTACATTCTGCAAACGACGCGGGTTATTTTCGAAAGTCTGTTGGGTCTTTTAAAAACAAAAAAAAAAAAACAACAACAACAACGATACAATAAACACGTGCCGTAATCGAAACGCGTCGTCACTGTACACACTAGCCGGGACATTATACCCCGTATAGCTGGGATAGTACATTCGCCGTCGACTAAAATACTAGCGCCGAAAGCAGAACGTCATCCTACAGTTGACTAGCTCAAAAACGGTTACCGCACTGTTCGACACAACGAACATTTCTATGGCGATAGTTTTTTTTTTTTTTTACAACGTACACTGTGGCGCCGGCTCCGCTGTCGGAAAAACCGGCCGCGCGACGGGCCGGCCGGACTTTTGAAACGCCGGTCCCGGACGCGCGCGTGTTGGTCACAGGGTCGCGCGCGACGTTCAACGATAATGCGCCGCCGCCGCCGCCGTTTATTTACCTGTCGGACGCGTGACGGTGTCGTTCCGAACGTCGAAAATCTATTAACGTCGCGCCGACGTCGTCCGGTTAAACGGCTGTGCGTATTGCGTACCCGCACACGGGTCTCGAATTTTACGGTCATTCCGATACAATATACACACGCGTATACATATATATGCGTATATTACGTACGCCGATAGTCGTAAAAACGACGCCGCAACGACGTTTAAAGGATTTATTTTATTTTATTTTTTTTTTTTCTTCTAGTAAATATACAGGGCGGTCCGCGCGCGTAACGAACCGACGGGCTGACGTACGCCGGTCTTTTACGCGCGCGCGTTTTTTTTTTTTCGTGTCCATAAACAATAACGTCCGCGCGCCGGAAATCTTTCTCCGGTCGCAAAAAAACGAGACGAGCTTTGCGGTAACAAGCGGGCCCGTCGTCGGTTTCGGCCGATCGAAAATGCTGCATGACAATTTCACGCGACGACGTTTATCGTCATGATAGTCGTGCTCGGTCGTCAAAAACAAAAACAGTTTAGTTTAATACATGATAGTTTCTTGGATTTATAGGAAAACCGTGAAAATCCCGACAATCCGGTACGGCCGAAATTCAAACAAAATTACTATAATTATTACGTATGTTCTTCCCTTCCGACTTCCCTCGTAAAACGGCGGCAAACCCGTCAACATCTTTTTTTTAAACGCCACGCTGATGATGTTTATATAGCGCATATTTTGTTATTTCAACCCCCAACTCTTCTACGATTTAGGCGTAAAACATTGAAAATAAAGCGAATGAGGTTGAAAAAGGAGAAAAAAACAGAAACTTAATTCACTTAAAATCCGCCGAGAAAATCGCCGGTTCGTGATAAACGGAATTCGCTCTGTATACAGGCGGAGAATCGAAAATCAATCCGTATAATATAAATGCGTTTTTTTTTTCTTCTAGTTTCTAGTCGGATTGTTATAATATAGGTATATATATGTGAAAAAAAAATATTATATCGTGTAACGTGTGCGGCATGATAACATTATTGATATTATATATTAAATTATATTTACATATTATTAAGTATTCTAGTGTATAACGACGGTGATGACCACATCGCCACCATCACTACAGACCACTAATATAATATGCTACTCCAATGTATTATGCGCATATTGAACAGAGCATAGCGTATATTATTATTATTATGATTATAACGTGTTAGTGTATTTTTTTTTTCAATTTTTTTATTGCCGTTCGATATATAATAATCCGAAAAATCCGATACATACGAAAACCTGTTACGCGGTATTTTTTTTTTTTTATTCGCTTATAAAAATTTAAACGAACGAATAATAATAATAATAATAATAACGAGAGCGAAACGAAAAAAAAATTACAAAAAAAAAAAAAAAAATAGAGCCCGGCGAATGTTTATACTCGCGTATTGTCGAGAAATCACGAGGGACCGCCGTTGCGGCGTGCATTTGTTTTCGTTGGTCCCGAGGAAAAAGGGTTCTAGTCAATTTTTTTTAGATTCAAAGCGTAGCGAGGGATCTATTTTTTTTTTTTTTTTTTTTTTGTTATTGTTTAGGTAATTTGTTAACTGTAATCTCCCATAGTACAATAATTCCACGATCCCCCGTCATTTGTTCGCGTTTTTATTAATTTGTTTATGAAACTCGCACGCGAGTCCTCTATTCTTGGTCGGGACCAAAGATATAAAAGGCGGAATTGTTATAGTGAATTGTACGCTCAAAATGTAAAATATTATACCGGGTGTGACTGCTGACTGGCGCAGTCACGCGAGCGCGGGAGAAATCGTTAAAAAGGACGCGAGTTTACGCGTATATGCGTATTGTGCAGTATACGCGCGTAGGGGTTGTTGGCTGTGACAACGATTTATACGAAAAGGGGGACTTAAAAACCTAAAACGGAAATATTATATTACAAAAGTCATCGTAATAAGTGTGGCGCAACACCGCGAAAGGAAAATGTAATAATAATTATTGTTGTAAAATCTGCGGCGGCGGTTATTGCCAGGGTAATACAACACTTACAATTATTTCATTTTCAGAGCCCACGATATTATAAAAAATATAGGGTCAAATATTTTAGGGATAGCTCGCATACTTGATTTTGTTTTTGGTTTTTTTTTTTTTATGGTATTCACCATTCAAATTATTAACAGCTAACACTAAATAAAACCGACGAAAAACCGAAAGTGTATACTTCGCAACGCATTCATCCGTCACGCGTTTTTATACTGTTATACTTTATACGGAAAATCATAGGTATCCTTTGTTTTTTCACGAATTCTCCGATCGCGATGTGATTGTTCGGCTACGGTTTTTTGTTTCGCCCGGAGAATACTGCGTACCTAATAATATTTTATTATATCGAGACGGCGACAACGTGCGAAAACTGCAGTATACGAGTAAAGTATACACCGCAAAAACCGCACACGAACAGTATATATAAGTACATAATATACGAGTTTTACAATATTATCTGCAAAGTTTTAGCTGTCGGCGTGTTTTTTTTTTTTCCAAAAGTTTAACGCGGTTTTCCCGTTGCTGCAGACTCTTATTTTTATACAATTCTATAGCGACCGAACGTAAGTGTATACTCGTTATTCGTATAGTCGTATACAGAAACAATATTCGTATAATAATATTTAAAAAAAAGTTATGACAATGTAGGATACACAGATATATTTAATTTATATAACAGTACGCAACGAAAAATCATTCCGTCGGTAACGAAATACGATTCTGAGCGAAGTTCGATTCTACATGTTTTGAAATGCCGTAGTTCTTACGGTTTTCTTTTTTAACTAAAGTGAAAAAAAAAACCTAAAATAATTAAACTGTTATTTCCGGTAACTTGCCAATTGTTCGCAATTATTAAAAAAAAAAACCACGAAGAAAATCAAAAAATGACTACCCAAATTCAACATCCAAATCCAAAATGCTACACAAAAATTCTGTGGTCGTTTTTTTCGATTGGAGCAAGCTTTCTGGTGGAAAATTTGTTTACTGCTGTCACGTACAACACAAAAGAAACTACGAGCATAAACCAATACTGCCAACACATTTGCTCAGGATCTAAAAAGCGCACACGATACGAATACGTTACATACTATTATGTTGAACATAATACGATTATATTGATGTCAACGCGTGTATACCGACAAACGAAACAGAATAAAAGACGTTCGACGGGTCGTGTCCTGCAGACGCGGCTGTCCGCTCTCGGACAATCCTGTGCGATCGAATTTCATAGATCAAACCAAGCGATCGAGGAAAAGTCAGTCGCGTTTAGTCTACTTGGTACCTACGTCCGTCCGTAACGCGTCGCGTAAATTGTAAAAAAAAAAAAAAACAAACCGTATACGCCGCAATGAAAATATACGACCGATTGAACCCAAGGACATAATTTTCAGTTTGTATTAGTGAGGAATTATCTTAACCTACAGATACGTTTATCGAAGCACGCGAATGTCAATTTATACTCAAAGGCATGTAGCAAAAAAAAAAAAATAAAAATAACACATTTTAAAAAATGGTAGACATATTCCGCACCATATGTATGTAGTCGATGCCGTCTGCTGTACGTGTTTCCGAAGCATAGCCTAGAAATTAACAAAAACCAAAAACCAAAGTGAACAATTTACACTTCCGTTAAATTGTTCCAAATAAAATACTAATTGCCGAATATTTGCACATTTTTAGGTAGTTACTGTGTGAAAACCGAAAAACAGAAAAAGTAATTTTTTGGAAAAACCGGATGGTAATTTCGAAATATTTTCAAACAAGTGGACCGTCAAACAGAAAATCCGCCGCGTCTTTTGTAAAACTATTCTACAATAGTTTCTTATTATTTGTTACACTCAGAATCTAAAAAAAAAAAAAAAAACGAACAATTCAAACGTGGCTCTCGGTGAAAAGTCGAGCAAAATTTTACCGAAAACCTCAACAACGTTTTCGGCGTATGTATTCGGTTGTCGCGCTGAAACGCGCGTCGTGCGGTACACGAGACAATAATTTTTGAAAAAAAAAATAATAAATAAAAACGTAGGGAACACTGACCCAACGCCGCGGTGCGCACGGTGGCACGATCTAAAATATTATAATAACACCGGAGGAGTGTTAGAATAATAATAACGCGACGGAGATTTCGTCGTCGCTTTCGGGCATCGCCGCACCGGAGCTGAGACGCGTGTAAATATTGAGAAAAAATAACACTGCAGAGGTGCCTATACACACATATATAATAATACAGAAAATCGGGCATCTGTTCAACGTCCACGCACTCATCTTATTAAACACGCACACGCACGCATACAGATTTATATTAATTGCCCGTCAGTGTTTACAGCGCGAGTGTGTGTGTGTGTGTGTGTGTGAAACTGCTCGAGAACATCACGCGTTAAAAACCCGAACGCGCACGAAAACGCGTTAAAATATACACCGAAACGGTGGCACAGTACGCTATGATAATATTGTGTTGGGCGAAACGTTTCGGGCGGGAGAACCTTCGGTACACTATATGGAATATCGGCGGCTTTTTTTTCACCAAATCGTATTGCCGGGTGAGAAAATATCATTTTTTTTTTTTCTGTCGTTATTTTAAAATTTTGTTTTCGTTTAACCCGTTCGAAACGATCGGATTCGACGCGAAACCATTCGGTTGCGTCTTACCCGCAACGACCGGATATTACGGCGGTGATGGAAGGACACTCGCCGCGTCGAAGATTCGACTCTGCTTAACCTCAGAACCGTGTTTTGTTCGGAATACTCGGCGTGGTACACAGCGATCGCCGCCGACAGCGGTGGCGACGGACGAAGCACGGAGAAACAACGCGTTTGCAGAATCCCGCCGAAAAACCGATCGTTTCGAATAACATTTGCGGCGCGTTAAAATATTCGGTTCGCGACGGGTCACAAAGTGTGAATAAAACGCTAATCCGAACTCGCCGCGTTTGTCACAATAATTACATGATTCGGCGTATAATATTGTAATATTTTAACCGACAACGTTATTTCTCGCCTCCCTCCCCCCCCCCATCACCATTGTACAAATTTCACCTGTAAACTTATATATATATATATAAATAAACATAGTGACGTCATTTCAATGGGCGAAACATCGCCCGCGGGATGATAGGGACAGGGGATTTTCGGTCGGCGGTTTTTACGGGAAAATTAAAAAAACGAAACGAAAAACCGCTCGATACACGGTCCGTGTTTCACAACTGCGTCGTTTGATTACATACGCATACATAATACACGATGTTAAATAATGCGTCGCGCTCGGATTCGCATCGAAACCTCGGAGTGCGGTAAAATGAAAATATGTTCGCGGGCGCGACGGGTTGTAATAATGCGGCGACTGCGGCGGCAGCCCGTCGCAGTCTCTCCCGTTCGCGTTACCCGGGGCTATGTAATACAGCGTTTTTGACGCGAAGACGGAATAAAAAAAAAAAAAAATAAAATAATAATTTTTCGAAAAAAAAATATATACATACGAAACCGCGAACGTTTGCTCCTTTATACGCGCGGTATTATTACTATCGTTGTGACGGGGCGAACGAGCGCGCCGCGCGTGCAAGTCCGATTCCGGGCGTCGCTCCGGGCCGTATTTCCGTAACGCGCGCGCGACGTTCCGGCCCATCGGGAATACGCCTTCGCCGTCGCCGTCGTCGTCGGTTCATAATACAAATATTACGAACACGAGCGTACACCAACAGCGATATCATAACGGGACGGGAGAGAGAGAGAGAGAGAGAGAGAGAGAGAGAGAGAGAGAGAGAGTGAGAGAGAGGAGAGGGCACGAACGTTTTCAAAAACAAAAAAAATCTTCTATAAAAACGCGTAGCGGCGTTTCAACCGCTAACTGTACTAAAACGTAATACCGCGTCTATGTTTCGTCGATCGCGTGATAATATAGACGACGGCGTTTCGTCCCGATACCCGAAACACAGACACAGTGTAATAATAATAACAATAATAATACCGTCGGTGTATACAGAAAAAAAACTATAACGATGATATTATGTAGGCCGCTAATGAATACGATTTGCTACCGCGCGTTTTCCAAGACGGCGGCGGTCCGCGCGCATAATATAGGAGGTGGTGGAGGAGGAGAAGAGGAGGAGGAGAAGAGGAGGAGGAGAAGCAGGTACCTAATTACGATACCGCGGCGACGCGAGAAATCCATCTGGTCGTCGTCGTCGACCGCGGTGTATTTTATTACCGCGCGGCGTAAGGGTTACCCTTTTTTTACTCCGACGGCGATTATTTTCGTGTAAGTATACATTAGTAAAGTCTGGCGAACCTTTTTACTTCTGCCCCCCCCCTCTGCCCGCCGCCCCGGAGGCGTCTACGGAATAATATACGATAATGTTGTGTGTATAATTATCCGTATACCCGTCGTATATACGACGAGGGTCAGCTGTCGATGATGCGTGCCGCCGAGAGACGTTTGACGAACGAGCGCCGTTTTCCACGTCTGGCCCGTGATTCGCCGGCGGGTGGGGCGGTTGGCGGGGAGGGACATAATCCAATTAAACAACGTTATTACCGCGCGCAGGTATGTCTCGGGCGGATTCGAATGCGCGAAATTGATTTTACAAAGACGGACGGCGGAATCCCAATGATATCACATTTAATTATTGTACGACTAAGGCCGGGGGATTTCGACGCACTTTGCATTGTTCTCCGAAGCTCGCCGCGCGATGATCGCATCGTTAAAAATTCGTTTCGCGCGCTTTTTTTCAACGAAAATGAGGAATTTAATTTCGCTTTTATTTTGATTTCAACGTCGTTTCTTTCATTTTTCAAAACAATATAGGGCTTTCGGGGTTTCCCAAAAGAATTTGCGATTTTATGATTTCGTACCAATGGACTGCGAACGTACAATAACGACACCTGATCCTGATAAAGTATTCCAAGTCAACTGCTTACTATTAAAAATGTACGTTTTTATTGAGCAATCGAGAAGAACACGAGAAGTTTCATTTTCTTATAGGCGCGTGGACACACAAAACACAAAATGATATTGAGATTATCGAAACGCGTTCGGTATTCGTTGATACATTAACGTTATAATATTATAGGAGATCGGGTATATTATAACAATTATAAGGATTCGGCGAACCGTATCACTCGGACGGTTTAGTACACGGCGACGTGCGTGTAACGCGATAGGGGTGGTGTACTACGTCGGAGTCGTCCGGTGTACAGCAGAAGGGGTTTTGGAAGAGACCATTTTAGAGACGCCATGATGATGTTTCGAGCGGGTCGCCCCCCCTCTCCACCCCCGCACGGTATATAAGTGACGTATAATGTTACCTTGTTTTTATACGACGATAAACATGCGCGCGTCCGACTATACGATATTATTATGATGTGTGACGTACTGCAGTGTGTGTGTATGTGTGTGTGTGTGTGTGTGTGTGTGATGTGATCGAAAAGTACCGGGACTGTTTGGAACGGGCCGGCGAACAGCAGAATATCGAGAATCAAAAAAAAAATCTGTTTTTCCGGGAACTTTATAGCGTATGGTAAACGCCAATGAAAACGTCTTGAAATTTTATCGTACGATAATAATCATTACCCGAAACATTACGCGGTCGTCGAAATTAAAGAAGAATCCGCACCCGGTCACCTCAAAAAATGATCGTCAAGTCGCTTTTATTTTGGTATCGTCACGCAATCGCCTGCGATAACATACGAAAAAACATGTTTTACATAAACGCCGATTACGAAAACTACTGTAAGACGGTATTATAGAGAATCTGTAAACGCGGAATATTATGTTCTTCGGAGAGAAGTCACAGAATCCCTGCAGTGATATCAATCCTACGCTGCTCTTCGACGCTGCGTTGACGTGCATTTCAAACAGTCCCGGCACTATTCGATCGCACCTCGTATGTATACATCGTAAACGACAAGGCGAATCGTTTATGTCGCGATTAGCCGCTCGTGTATAAATAATATTGACGGCGGAATAGTGGCGAAATCCGACTCGACCCAGTCGATGACGACTATACGGCCGCGCGGTAATAAACAGAAAGACACACGGTATGTCGCAGACGGCGGACGTCGTCGGTGACGGAGGGAAGGCGGGAGAGACTTGTACGACACAATAGTGCGCATATAGACGATCGCGTATAAATATAATAAATATATATACGTATATATAGATGACAATCGGAACCGACGACCAAGACTACGGAGACGACGACCGCGCGATGGAGTGATAAGTCGGCGGCGGTAGGAGAAACACGAGCGAAATAAGAAGAGAAAAACGCGGAAACAATGGACATTATTTTTTTTTCCCCTTTTTTGCTCGTGACAGGACAAAAGGTATACGGGGGGATGGGAGAGGGCCGAAGAGGAGGACAGTAAACGTATACGCGCGCGCGAGGATTCTGTGCGCAGTGTGTTCATATATACGTATATATATACAGAGAGAGAGAGAGACCGAATGCGACGAGATACGACGAGATCTAATTACAGAAGAAAAAAAAAATAAGGGGAAAAAATGATGTATATTTTATTTGGACGGCGACACGGAGAGGCGGCAGCAGACGGCGAAGAAAGAGGAGGTGGAAGAGGGAAGCGGGGAGGGGCGAAACAACATCACAATGCGGGTCATAGTTGAAACCAATTCGGTCGCGCGCGCGCGAGAGAGAGTATAGGAAACTATCATTTTATTGTTTGTCATTGTTATACCTATATATTATTAATGTAAACGTGGAAAAAAAAAAAAAGAAAAAAGAACTCAAAACGAATCGGCGGTACGCGGCGCGTTCAAAAACACAATAATATGTAAAACCATTATACACGCCGAAGCGCCATTGTTACGTAAAACCAAACGCGTATACAATAAGCGATACGGTAAACGGATTTCGAATAACAACAAATGCCCAGGCATTAATACAATTTGGGGTTCATATCCCGCGAATATCTGCGCGATTTTCCATCTATTTGGCGTAGCGATTTTTAGCATGTTTTCGAAAGCCTATTCGTCATCTGCTTCTACTGACACAATCCAACTCGCTACGAGGCGACGATAGAACGGAAACCTAAAAAGGAAGACTCGACACAATGAAAAAGATTTAAAAACCGTTTGAAGCTTTTCAAAGTCTTGTATAAAAAAAAAAACCCCCCATGCGTGTAGCTAATATTCGTTTATTTTAATTAACAAATGTATGTGGTTTTTCTTGTCTAATCCAATAAGTAGGACTTATCGCTACAAATCTATTGTGGACAGGATGATTTTTTTAAAAGAGCCTAAGTAACAGAAAAGTAGAAAAACGGCCGAGATTTGCATGATAAATATTATATAAATTATCACTACCATTTATTATTATTTGTTTGTTTGTTTGTTTGTTTTTTTTTTTTTGAAAACCGTGAAAACACGAATTTGTCATATTTATATAATATATATATGCTTCTGAAGCCAGACCGCATTTAAAGATCGCCAAGGGAGGGAGTCACCCACGGCACGTCGTCCGCAGACATTTGGCCGCCACCGCCTCCCTCTTTACCTTTGAATATTTCGCATCACTTGACAACCGCCACCCTGCACCTGCCACCCCGTGCACCAACACAAAACACAAAAGGATTCTTCGACAGACGTATACTCGTGAAGATAAAAGAGAGTAAATTCCCCGCCTTCGCCACTGCCGCCAAACGCAGCGTAGTGAAATTACGTAAAACATTTCTCGGTGTATGGTCCACGTGCATACCACAGTCACGGTAGCCACCCTGGAATTCCGTCACGATATGCCAAAGGCTGTGCCCGACCAGAGTTATGATGATGTGGGTTTTTTAGCGTACGGTTTATTCACAACCCTGGTATTTCGAACGATCCAAATGCCATGGTAACGGAGATATGCCACGAGACACTGGTATGAACCTTGTATCGAGTTTTCGGGAATTAATAAGTCATAAAAGAAAAAAAAAAGTTTAAAAAACCTTAACAATTTCAAATAGATAGTTAAAAACCTCTCGAAAAGAGCCAAAATATTTGGCCATACTAAATTATTATTCGGTGTAAATACGAAATCGCAAGGAATTCCAATAAACGGCCGTTTCGATGCACTAAATAAATTCGAAACGGTTCTAGAAAGCTTTTGTACATTTTTCGATCGGAACATAAGCGAATATATCACCATGTGTATAACATTATACATATACTGGTTGAAAAATCGTTCGCTGACGGACACAAAAATAAATCGCTACAATTTTAACTGACTCGCGGTGTTCTCCTTATTATTCGCCGTTTAACCGAATAAGCAAAAAAAAAAAATATATATATGTCCCTTAAAAATACGCACTCGCTCATGCGCGCCCGGCATCGCGAGCGATTCTGGATTCTGGATTCCGGGCGTTTACACCGTTAAGTGAAACCAAAGGAATACGTCCGATCGTATATATATATGTATATTAAACACGAGACACGAGAGGGCGCGCACATAAGTCATTTGTGCAGATGCGAGTTACGTATAGTTAGGTAAAGCATACGCAAGGTAAGGTGAGGTATGGTAAGGCATATACACCGCACGCGCGGGAGGGGGCGAACTGTCGGACCAAGACAAATCGGACTGTAACCGCCGCCACTATTATCATACGGCCTCTTATAATATAACCTCTGCCACGATTCATTTTTTTTTTTTTTTTTGTTATACTTTATATATATATATGGTACGTACACACATACACACACACACACACACACACGCGCGCAATACTTCCTACTATTTCAAACCGTTCGTCTACCCGGTACGTGTAACATAACGAAACGCGCGGCGATGGCGGCGGCCGTCCGTGCCCGACGCGCGCGTGTTGATGCCGCTGGTGCCGGTGCTGGTGCAGCGAGTATGATTAAGAGTCTAAATCCGTGCGCCCGCGGACGGTAAACGCGGAATATCCCGGAGCCCCGTAACGTTACGCGCACGGCCGGGACGCGTCGAAAAATTATACGTAGACGCGGAGACGTACGAGACGTCCTGCGGAAGACGCGACGGCCGACGTTCGATTCCTCATCGACGCGCGTCAAACATCGAAATCATATGCGCGTGTGTGCGCGTGTGTGTGTGTGTGTGCGCGCGCGCGGGTACGATACGATGGAAACATGATTTATGCGCTCTCGATAATATTCCGATATACACACATACACATGTTATAATATTATGCGTTATATACTGCGGCGGCACCACAACCCACAACCCACAAGAATAATAATAATAATAATAATCGGTCCGCGGTGTACGAAAATCGAAACGGGTCAAAGACACGCGCGAGCAGCGACACAGCGTTCACGATAACGCGTTACCTATGTACGGTAATCGCGGTAATAACAATACGATGGTACCGATATCGTACGGTATCGGTACCTACCCGCAGTGCACCGTCGCGTACCTCCAATGCGTAAACTTGTACGCGCGCGCGCGCGCGGTACGATTACTTTTATCACGAACCGGCGATTATCTGTGCTGCGCGCACAGGCATCCGTACCGGCGATACCGATTTCGAGTAACGTTTAATACGTTTGAGACGGCGGCGTTCGTGCACAATATTTTATTAGCAAACGTCATTTTTGCTTTCAACACCCGCATCGGGTATTGGGCCCCGGTTTTCAAGCGGTGTAAGAGGTGCCAAACAAAATAACAGAAAAAAAAAAACCGCCGTTTACTTTTCGTAATGTAAACGGATTTGTATGTAATTCATATGTGACTTAAATAAAAGTCCCGTTTTCGAACGTATAGGCACTTACGCGTGCCATAGGGGGAATGCAGTCCGCATAGCCTCCCCTCGTATCTACCGGTGTTTACGATGCGCACTGTACGGTTAACCCCGGTTTTCGTGATGAAATAGCATTAAAATAACGACAAGGAAAAAAATTGTTTTCGACAAACTAAATTTCGGAACGCAAGAATAGGCGCGTTTTGGCGACAGTCGAATAATATTACTTCGGTAAACTACATTATGTTTAATGGCGTTGCAATAAGTTTTTCGTGTAACTCACCATCGTATATACTCCGAATATTCGGGGGAACAATGGAATCGTAAAAACGCGATGCTGATCGAGCGATTGCTGCAGGGAAAAATAGGACATGTTTCATAAATTATATTATTACACGCGCACGCGGTACGCCCGCGGGGGGGGGGGGAAACGAAAAAATATTATTATTATTTTTATTGGCAATACGACGATTTACAACGTGATAAAACATCGACGCGAAAAACTATAATATTGTCGTACGCCGCTAATACGTTTATTAAATGACCGCGTTCGAAATTCGTGTGAATCGTCAACATTTTAATCGAATCCTGTTTTCGATACGTAAATGTCACATGTCTGTGTGAATTTTCAGAAAATAATATTGAATACAATTGGAAAGTTTGAGTGATAACGGGCATTTTTTGGGGGGGAATTTTATGCGTAAGGGGTTATTTGAGCGCGTTCGATTCACGCAGTCGCACGGCAACCAACGCGTTTTGTGCAGTTTATTAATTTATTGCGTTTTCGGCACGCGCGTATCGCGGAGAGATTCGTTCGTGTCTATTTTTTTTTTTTTTTTTTCGAAAATATGCGATACAAAGATATTATTCGCATATTAGGCGTCTGCGTGTGCACAACAGAAACAAGCGTACCATTAACATAACATAGATCCCGCGGATTGCCGGGGAACCGGTAATCGGGCGCGCGGAGTGCAAAGCAAGGTCAACACGGCGAGTCCGATCGAACCGTGATAAGAGAAAACGCCGGGGCGAAACGTGGCTGCCGGTGTTTGTCTAACGTCAACCCTGTAAGTGTACGTACGCACGCACGCACGCACGCACGGACTTATACGAACAACGATGCGAACTCGCGTGAGATTTTCGATTTCGGTTAAGCGCGCAACGCGAAAACGGTCCGTCGCGTGCGCGCGCCCGTGGGTGTGGGGGGGGGNGGGGGGGGGGGGTGCCGTCGCCGTGTCACGGTCGTGTTTTCGGGCGGTTTTTCTTCGGACGGCAGACATGCACAAACCGCCATCGGGACGCGGGCACTGTAAAGTTGACAACGACCGTGTGGTCGCCGCGATATCACGACCGTTTGCCCGCGTCTCGCCGGGAACGTCGGAGAACTCGACCAAATCTCGTTTCTGCGCGACTATCGTATCGCTTCTATCGGTCCGCGGATTCACGCAGTCCTGCACTGTACGCCGTGCGTTGTTTACGACACGTGATGATATTATTATACGCTCCGCGCGCACATGGCCCGGACACGGTAAAAATATTAATAAAACGAAAAAAAAAACAACAACGATATACCGTCGACCGTCGCGCCTGCTATTATCGCGGGACGGACGGACCTCCTGGTCGCGGTCGGCGGTCGGACAAGGCACGCAGACGCGGTTATCGGTGGTACGCGGCACACGCGGTCGGGTTAGGCGATCGGGAAAAACATTATCGCGCGTAGCCGACCAAAACTCGCGTGTAGGTATACACGTCGGCCGTACAATCCGCGTCGTCGATCGTAGGCACGTATGTGCGTACACCTAATATGAAACGCATTCTCCTCCTCGTGATACAGTAATTTATTGGCAAGGGCGCGCGCGCGTCGTATCATTATCTCCGATAAACGTTAATCAAATTTTGACACGCACAGAGGAAAAGTAACGAAAATAAAAAGAAAGAAAAAAAAAAAAAAAAATACCCAACTGATTTATTACGCTCTTCGTACACACCGCGCGCGCGCGCACACACGAAAATACATTTCCCCCCGTACCGGCGGCGGCGGCGGCGGCGTGGGTTTCCTCGGGATATTCTTTTTCGTAACAAAATCACCGGGTCCGAACACGTATCCACGCGCGCGGTTTTATGGCAGCTCTAAATAATTATTTTTGATAACGTTATGTCGGAATAATTTATATTTCGTGTAATGTATCGGAAATCCCGAAAATCGCCCGAAGCCACGAGGCCTGTTCACGGCCCGCGAATGAGAACACGGCGCGACGACGGCGCGCCCGGTTATGCGTACCGCGCAACGCGCGACGCGCGCTCGAGCGGACGCGGGCTTTCCGGACGTCGACCGTCGATTTTCCGAGCTGTTGTAACAGCGTGATCGTCGCGTTTTGAGCGTCGGGTTTGCGCGCGTAGAACGACGGTTTCTTCCGTTCGGCCGACACAAAACCACGCGGCACGCCCAGCGAACCGTTGTCCGAACGGAAACAACAACGCTGTGTACGCACATTGCCCGTACGCGGTGGACGTTACGCGAAACCGGTTTTCGATATTTCACAGATCCCTGGACACGAATGTTTCGGGTAAACGTTGTCGATATTAGCGACAGCGCCACACAATTATCGCGGGCATATTTATAAAAAAAATACAAGAGGATATTTTTTTTTTTTTTTTTATTGTCCCACGGACCGGTATAATAAATGTGGAATTAAACGACGGCCAATGTCTGGAAATTAATTCGATTCGAGGACACCAGAAATCATTGGGGAAAACAAAAACAAAAAAATTTTCTGCAATTCAAAACGTGAACGGCGCTGGGCACCCGCATTTACACAAATCGAAATTTAATTAAAAAAAACAACTCTTTTTTTTTTTTTTTGGGTTTAATTTTATTGAAAAACCGTTTGGAATTCCGAAAAACTTTTCAAATAAAATACCGACAGGCGAAAAATCCGCGCGTCTATTTATATTAATATCGAAACAGGGTTTTCGGCGAAAAAAAAAACACATCCTAGTGAAACTATATCACGGCCTCTTCGCTATAAATTAAAAAAAAAAAAAAACCCTGACATTATTATATTTATAACAGTAGTGTTGGACGATGCCGGTAGAGACGTCTTTTTTTTTTTTTTCAGAAAAAATATATTGTATTTCGGAACCGAAACGTTCAAATATCTATGGGAGGGGGGGGGGTGGAGCTAATATTTGATAAATTCGTTGGGCAGTCAGAATCGGGGTGAAATTTCGAATACGGTGCGAACGCTAAGGTCCGGCCGAAATCCGGTTTTTCGTTCGAATCCTGTACGCGATGAAAAAGAATCGTCCTGTATACACGAACGCCCGTATTGTGTTATACTTACGGATGAGTGTGTATGCGCATAACATATGTACGATACCTACTGGACACGGAACGCGTGCGCGAGATACGTATAAGGCACCTTATCAAACGCGCGCAGAGGAGGCGTTATGATCCGTGTGTTATTGTAATATTCATTACGCGCGTGAGCACGACGGCGACGCGAGGTTTTTATTATTGTTGTAAATATAAATATGTGAAAAGAAAAAAAAACCGTGGACGAGGATACAAGCGGACGGGGAAGGCGTTGGGGTGGGGTGGAAGGGGGGGGGAATAAAAAACACACATCGAGAAGTTTTTTTTTTTTTTTCTACGCGTAGGTGACAATAATATTTGTTACCCATTATACACAAACGCGTCGCGGAGGAGGTGTAATATTTTCATTGGGCCGCGCGCGCGCCTATCTCATTATATTATTATCATATCTTTGTGTATATCATTATTATTATTATTATTATCGTGAACCGACATTTCGTCGTCGTCGTCGTCGTTTTTTTATCCTTCACATGACTGTGATATTTTTACGACGGCGACGCAGCGCACCGGCCAGTGTCGAAAAAAAAAACCAATAGACGAAAGATTAATACACGAGTATATCATATTATATAATACACGGAATGATTTTTTTTTTTTTTTTGTACCACGATCCGGCGATTTTCCCCAGAGGGTTTTAAGTAAATTCGATTTATTTTTCATCAAACCTTGTGCGAACAAGTTTACAACAATAGCTTTGCCGCAAGACCGTTTTCAAATTTTCACTCATACACCATACGTCTTATTAACGTCGGATTTTCCAACGGTATTACGACGACTATTTTTTTAATGCAGAATTTAAAAATTTCGTTTTATCAAAATATATCAGTTATATTATATACCGTTTATCGCGTTCGAAACGTAGACCGGAGGATTATAATGTAGAGAAGAGTAATAAATTTCACACGTTCGTTTTTAAATGATAATCTTTTATCTATTTATATTCTCCTGCGGTATACATTTTTAACGTGTTTAACTTACCGAGTTATAAATCAAATCCAATAACAAAAATGTTTAGAAAAACAATCTCTTATCGTATGTGGTTTGAAACTGTGGAGGAGGGAGCTATTGCAGCTGTTCGATAATCGAACGTCGATAATAATAATGCATATTGTGACATTTACGGTTTACGGAATAACCGTACAGTTTTGGAATTACTGTGTCAATCGTCTACGACGACCGGAAAAAAAAACCCAAAATCAATTCTAATCACTTTATATAACTGTATAGATAATCGTGATAAAAATTTAAAAAAAAAAAAAATCGTACTGTATACGTCGCCGTCGTTTCGCAGTTTCGTCTGTTATCTGCATACATTCGGTATAATATGAATAAACAATAATTATACAAATAAGTGATAATAGTGTTTATATATTATAATATTATATTATATAGTAGGCAAACATCGCGTGATGAAACCGTTATAGTCGTGTATGTAAAATAATAGTTGTGTTAATTACTCGGGCGACAGCTGCCATTGCTATTATTATAATATTGTCCGTGTATACCTCCGCCATACAATAATAATATATGTATATTGTGTATATAGGTATTTGCAGCTATTTTACGCGCCAGACACGAACGGACGGGGTAAAATAATATATTGTGCGAGTGGAGGAAAAAACAAAAATAAAAAATTGTCCAAGTAGGTATAGTAATAACAGTATCACAAGAATACTATAGTGGTTAAGTATATAGTATAGTGACATAGTAAACGGGTAGGTACACACGACTATACTAGTGTTTTTTTTTTTTTTTTTTTAAAAGAATATTATCTACAGTACCTACCCATGTTATATAGTAGCAGCTATATCTCGAATGTAGAGATTTTTATCTCGCGCATATTATAATAGATAATAGTACATAATAGTATAATAATCGCCGACACCTTGCGCCTCGTAGTATTATATTTTTTTAATATATACATGCATATCGGCGGCAGCGCAGTATGCGCCGGTCGGACATAAAAAAAACTGCAACGTTTTTACGACGGACGGTCGGGTTTTTTTTAGCGTATCTGCAGGATATAATATTATATAGCTGCGCATACGCGGCGCTCGAGCATATGGCCCGGGATCCATATAATTATTATCAAATTTCGAACGAGAAATGTTTTTTTTTTTTCTCTCTCTCTTATATACCGGCGCGTTTTGGCCGTAATATCGAAACGGAATCTTAAAAGCTCTTTGTCGCAGCTGTTTTCCGTAGTGTATAATAACATTACAGTGTTTATCTACGACTGCTGCTCCGCGCGAGTGCAGTTTACGATATTATAATAATAATAATAATAATAATAATAATAATATATACATCTGTATATATGTATCTAAAAGGCTGATACCGCTAATGGGTAGCAGTGCCACTGTGTGTCGGGAGGGCACCCGCAAGGGATGAGGACACAACTACTATCGGGTATAAATTAATTTATGCCTGTACGCGACGACCATCCATTGTTAACCAAAAGCGGTTCTGATCGGAGTGTTATTATTAGTCAATTAAGAAAATTACGAGGAAAACCGTAAAAGTGACCGTCTCAATGCGTCAACAACCGTACTGCAGAGTCGGAGTGTAACCTGTTACACCCTGTAGATCGGAAATTCAACGAGATACAAACGACAGAAAAAAACGCATCGTAGCAAAACCAATACATTTCTCGCTTCACTCACAATATTATAATAATATTCAATCGCACGTATATTTTCGTGAACACCGTAATCGTATTAATTCAGTGGCCGGATTTCCCGTGCAAATTTTACGACTATTCAGCGTTCCCGTTTTTATAACGTTTTAGGGTAATTTTTTATTTAAATGTAATTTTGTTATAACATACCGAGTTTTCGACGTGAAATTAGGAGATTGAAAGAAGCATTTTTTTTTTTTTTATTTGGACAGGGAAGCATTTCATCCAAAAACATAATTCGATTCGGGGGTACCTGATAGTTGAACTATTTCATTTTTCGCAAGGAATCTAAAAAGTAATAATTCATGTCGCGAATCGAATATAACTATTTTAAATTTTGATAGGTATTATACTACAGCATTAATATTACAAGGATGATTAATGTAATAGTAGAGCTATGGTATTTTGTTGACAGCTGAAAATTAAGAAGTTTCTCGACCCCGGACGCACGTCGTTCTTTTATTTATTTTTTTTAAATAAAATATAACCAAGACCTAACTGCACTTTTCGGTGTATGCCCATAGTCTATTACTTTTGATTTTTTTTTTTTTTTCTATAAAATCTCGGTGTATACGATCACGCGATGGTAGTCAAGACGCTTTCATTGGGTCACAACAATAATTATCGTCTTATTCTTCTTCAAAACAAATTATTTTCGGTATATCGAATGACGATAAAGTTACTAGATTTTTAGACTTTTTATTAGGATTTTCTGTGCTTTTTTCTAGGTTGGAAGGTTAAGTGTTTTTTTACACTGTATTAGAAGCGCTATTAGAGTAATATACAACACCCGAACTCTGTACCTAACGCACCTCCGCATCAAACACAGTAATTATATTTAATATATATATATACGTAATCGTCACGATATTTTACGATGCTTATTAAATAGGTATAATAGGCGCCTAAATATTATGTAAAAACGATCGAAATCGCGTTTTTAAGGTAATAATTTACGATAAAGCGACAGATTTTAAACGGTACAATTACGATACGAACTCGAAATTCTCCCGGCCACCGAAGTTTTTTAAATATATAATAGGTATAATCACGCGTAGGTGAGGTACCGATTTCCGAAACAATGATTTAAATACCCGAAAATTAGTAGAGACCCGTCACGGATAACGAATGGCGGGCGTATAGATATAGACACATAACGATTATTGTGAATCGATTAGACGTGCGTCTTTATTTTCCCCGTTCTTTCTTATTGTTATTATTGTTTTGTTACCGCGCGGCCCGGTTACTTACCGGCAGCGGCGAGTAAGAAGCGAGGTGTCCGGACGAAACGTTAAAATACTGTATAGGTACGCGACATGAATATATTATATTTGTGTGTCGCGTTGTTAAAGATCCGAAATTATTATAAATCCTCATCACGGCATAACGTCGGATTATCGCCCGGTATATTAGGCGTATTGGACATAAGAAGACTGTCGGGGGAATTTTCGATAAAAAAAAAAAAAAAATGACAATATTAAACGAATTATACATGAACGCGGGTCCGATATAGCTGTGTAGTAGTACACGACGAACGGGTATACATTTGACTAACTAAAAAATGTACAAAATTGTAATATTAACAGTACATGTATATCGGTATAAATATATACGCTTATACCGGCATGCTCGTGCACTAGCGTGCCCTGCAGGAATTTTCAATGGTAGGATATGTAACAAATAAAAATCGTGAATAAAGAGTCGAATCGTCTTCTCTACCCAACTTGACTATGGGAATTGGTAATTTATAAGCCGGATCTTGAAAAAAAAGCCCATTTCTAATCAATAACACGTCAAGCTTTTCCTCGGAAATCTACCGAAATTTATGTTTCGATATTAGATTGCTATTTTTGGGCCGACGGGCGGGGGGATATAACCCCTAATCTCCTCCACCCCGCTGTGCGCACTACTGCTCAGTGCTCGTGTCCCGATTTCGTTAAACGCACGTATATTATTTCGTGAGAAGCCTACATGCGTTATACAAAAACGAAACGCAAAAGCGTCGTTATTATAATATGCGTAATAATTGAACTAATGAAATTCAAACTTGTCCCGCGATGTATAGAAAATATTATTATATTTTATACAATTAAATCGAAACGAGCGCGGACGACTTTGCGCGCGAACACGAAAATTGAACTTCGTTTAGATACGCTCGATTATTATAATACGCATATTGGTCGATGGGTTTTGTTACACGCATTATATTGTCATAAAAAACACGTATAGGACCGTAAATATGATGGTAACCGATTGGACAGCCACGGGGAGTTTTCACGGACGCCGATCCACAATTAGCCACCGACTTTACGCGATGCAGGGGCGATATTATTATCGGGTCTGGAGGATCGGTTGAGCGATAGGTAACATAATATAATGATAATAGAGACGTGACGAACCGTTCGACTTTCACGAACACCCCCAGTTCGGTTCGAAAATCGAACTGAAAATTTCAAATAATCGAACCGAACCAAATGCCCCATGATTCGGCTCGAAAATCATTCAATACCGATTTTGCGCGACTACTAATACGATGTTCTGTGGTGGGACAAAGCCGCTCTGGGCTTTGTTACGAAAAATTCTATGTTTTTTTTTTTTTTTTAACATTAGTGGGTCTCATAATCGTATAAATCACGAAGCTAAGTAATTTGAGAATTTTGACCTAACTCAACCTCATCTTTTTTACTTGTTTAATGTTCGAGTTCGATAAAGATATTTTATAAGTTCGGTTCGGGTTCGGATAAAAATGTGTAGGTTCGGCTCGAGTTCGTTAGTCGTAAGGAAAATTCGGTTCGGTTCGGTTCGGTTCGAACTTAAAAATCGGCTGGGTTCGTAATATCTCTGAATAATACTATATTACCGTGTACAGGCGAACGCGACAGTCGGCATCGTATATTATGGTATACCGGTAAAAGTCTAAGAAAAACAAAACGAATGCGCGTTTCGTTGGAATATAAAAAAAAAAAAAAACTCCGTATTAAAGGCTGCTGCGATATATCAGCTATTATTCGTCCGGAGACCGGGTCGGAAAGCCCGCGGGCACTCAATTCTCTCTGTTATGTCGCGCGCACGCCGCCGTTCGCTCGAAACGCTCAACGTTTTTCGCCGCGAGACGCGAAAACAAAAACCGTTCCCCCGAAAAATCTCAAACACCCCCGGAGTTTTCGTTAACCCCGTGCCACTATAGTATATAACGTGGATATAGTGAATTTCCGACGCGAAAGCCACGCCGTGCAAGAAGGGCCCCGAAAACGAAAATTACGGAAAAAATTATCAGAAAAAAATTTCCGAAAATCCGATTATTATCATCAAACGTCCAAGCCCGTCTCGAACACCCTTCGGTTTACCGACAGTGTAACATAAAAAGTAAGTGCGATTGGCAAATTCTGATTTCACCGACATGTTAGCGTATGAGAATAAAATACCGTAAAAATGAACATTTGTGGTATTTTAAACTGAAAAACGCGATTTTCGGAAAAATCGAGCGTTTCGGAGTTTTTCGACCGTGACTTTCGAACGAAATTTGACTTTTTTTTTTTTTTTTAAAAGTACCGTAAAATCGAGCATACGAAAACGCGAGTTTTTTAAAAAAAAAAAAATTCCGAACAATCGTCGGGGGAGCGCTAAACTGCGGTCATTACGGCCGGCCCTTATTCTTGCGCGCCGAGCCACCTCTGCGGATTTTCCGCGCTTTGTTATTATTATTTATTTATTTATTTATTTATTTTTTTTTTTTTTTTACTGTCCAAACCCGGCGGGCCGCGCAGAGATACCGTATAATGAAAACGTCATCCGTACCTTGTGCAGACATCCGGCTCGGCATTGGGCCACGGTGAGCGGCGAAGCTTTCATCAGGTCCTCGTCGGCGGCGATCGTTTCTCGCGGCGGCGGCGGCGGCGGTAACGCGGCCGAAGAAACGCCGCAGACCGCGGTCAGCAGCAGGAGCAA
Organism: Cinara cedri; assembly: GCA_902439185.1. Taxonomy (NCBI): domain Eukaryota; kingdom Metazoa; phylum Arthropoda; class Insecta; order Hemiptera; family Aphididae; genus Cinara; species Cinara cedri. The sequence goes on from CABPRJ010001923.1 coordinate 732,532, forward strand.
CGCGAAGCGGGCGAGCAATCCGTGGAAAACGGCCATCGTAGTCGGCGTAATACGAGTGAAAAACAACGGTTACCGGGTTTCGCGGGCGGCGCGCACAAAACGTTTACGACGTCCGCGGACAGACGCGACACCGGCACGGGGTTGGTGTTATTTTTGAATTTTTTCGGAATTTCTCCCCCGATTATTTTCCCGCGCCGCTATAATATTACGCCGTTGCGGATCCGACGGTCGAGTGTCGGCGAGCGAAAATGTCGAAACAACAATTACGAACACAGGCTATTATTATACCCGGACACCGCGCGGCAACGGGACGTGGAAAATATAATAAAAATATTATTATTATATTGGCGGACGAAACACGGCGACGACGCGAGAACGGAACACTTGTGAACGACGGCGACGGGTACGGAGAAGACGCGACGGGTTGGCCGAACAAACAGCGACTGGCTGGACCGCGATAACGTCGTCGGTGGGACTGGCTCGTTGCCGCCGGTCCCGCGCCGCCGTTCGCGCCGTAAACGGCCGTTAGAGCGCGGCACCGGTCGATGCCGGTCACCCCGTAAAGACTACACGCGTCGTCGTCGCGCTGGAACGAGAGACCGGAGCGGCGGCCGCGGCCGCGGTAAGTACGGCCCGTAGGGATTTCGACGACGAAGCGCGAAATTAAATTTCGAAAACAATCCGTATAGGTACAATAATAATAATAATTCGACGTCGCGACTATATATCGACCAAGGACGTACCTAACTCCTCCCGGGAAGAGTGCGGAGCGTGACGTTTTATAAAAAGTATATCATAGAAAAATAACGAGCATTTGCTGCAGTTGACGAAACTAATTTTTGGCGATCCCCTGCAAAATGTATTTTCACTTATAGACTGCAACGGTTGAAACGAATCTTCTTCGAGATATCATTGTCAACCGCCCGGAGCTAAAAAATAAACTAAATACCACTTTACTATACCAGATATTATAACATTATTTAACATACTGTGCTATAATATCCTTGTTTATACCTATTATACAAGAGTTCACGCAAATCTATTTAAAATAAAATACCTCATTCTTCCTAGGTTTAAAAAACCGTCGATATTTTTTGTTCACACTTTCTCATCCGTCGCTCTTCACGAGTGTGTACACTCTCATGACTCTATCTTATCAACTTCCTACGCCTATAATTACTCCAGACCTTGTATTGTTTCAACTATCCGTCCATCACTTGAACGACCTCTAGAACGTCCAAAATAAAATACTACAAACTCGATACCACGACGAATAACGTGTTTGTAAATTATAATCAAAGCGTGTATCTATTAGGACTGGGTAGAAGTTAAATCAATCGGAAATCTGGATTCAAAAGTATATTTGCCGAATCTGAATTATTTCGTTTAATCTGAATTGACGGATTCAATCCACAATCCGAGTAGGTTTAAATACAAATCAAAAGTGGGTTTGAACCCTCATCCTTTTCTGCGTTCGCCACTGAGAACATCTAATTCAGTACGTATACCGATACTTTTGAAAAGTATTTATAAATACTTATTTTTACACACTATCACACACGTAGTAACGGAGAAGGTGGAGAGTCGTTATAATATCCGTTTTCGTATAGGTAATCTTGTACAATTAAACTAATTTGAAATACTGAAAAACGTCAAAACTTTGAATTCATTTAATATCAAACAGTCAATAAGGTGTAATGTGCGATACGCGTTTTAATCAAATATACAACGGACAATTTTGTTTAAAATTATGTACCTATTCGATTTTAAATAAAATACTTTTAATATAAAAATGTAAAATACCTACACTGAGTAATTTAAAATAATTAGATTCAAACAATGTACAATTGTACAATTCGACAATTGTTATATTAAAATACTTTAAAAGTCCGAACTAATATTATAATAATAACATGTATACTCACGTAATTACAGGTGAAATATTTAATAAAATCGAATGGAAGGGGTCCGAAAAAGATTCAATTTGGTGTTTTTAAACGAATATCTGACGAAAGTTTTTTTTTTAGTCATTCGGGTTACGATCCGCATTTTTGAAACCCTGCATTCCCCTCAGAGAAACCCCGTAATCGTTTGTGATGTGTATGTAGTGATGTACACTATATATTCACGCATATTATGCATACCCTTTTTAAAAAGTTAGACAGAGCCGGTTCTGTTGGAAGCATTAGTCTCGTTTCCACTCTACACCCCGGCCCAGAGTATAACAAACACCAAACGGTGTGTGTAGTATTACTTTTTACGGTGAATAATGCGTTTTCATTATTAGCAAAACGATTCCGAGAAGAATTCCGAATTCAAATTTAAACGCGCTTACATTTTTTCCCCTTTTATGTTTTCCGTTACTTATACGATTTTCACCACACATTAAATTACACACTCGGGGAATCCTGAAAATAACATCCTACCATGTTATGAAACCTTCTTATGTTGTAAAAACAACAGATTTCGCTGTAAAAACGTATGTATACATAATATATACTTATATGCTTTATTCACAAAACTGATTTTCAGCGTAATCCAGTTTTCATGAGTAATTTGTGTATAATTTTACTCGCTCACACATATATATATATATATATATTTATTATTTGACTGCAGTCTCTAATAGTCCACTGTAAAGTCTAAACAATACTATAAATAGTTAATCTATGCACAAAAATACTGTCAGTAGTTAAATTACGATATTTTATAAATCCACGGACCCAATGAGACCATTGCAGGCACAAATACTGTTTGGGATGCTCGGCCGCCATGGCCAGGCCAACACCGATATTGAGTATAACGTACGTATATTTTGATATTTATAAGGCCAATTTCACCAACTATGTAATATTGACGGTTGGCAGACCTTAATCACGATTCACGCAGCTAACCGGAGATTTTGGAGTTCATCAAGTCCGGTTATACGTTCATTCCTAACGGTCGTTTAATTAACTACCCCGAAAATTCGTTTCAAGGGAGTAAAACCGCAGTAGATTGTTCGGCTCTTTTATCATAATGTTCGTATTAAACACAAATCGTTGAAAGTTATAATACTATAATTATTATTCACCATGAAAAAAAAAACACACTTAAATACATTTACGAACCAATATATTATAATATTATATCCTCCAGTCGCCTGTCCGAAAAATGGGACATAAATATATTTATAATAATAATATTATATATGACGCACTCGAAGACAAGTTTATCAATTGACGGTTTGAAGTATGTACAAAAAGCAATAAATTATTATTATATATATAACGGACAAGTTAATGCGATACTTTAATGTATTATAAATGTGACAACTATGTATTATTTTAAATTGATTAAATTAATAAAAAAAAAAAAAAAAAAACGACAAGTTATCCGGTCATAATAATAATAGTAATATACAAATGGCCCGTTATATGCGTTATACAAATATTAATTTTAGATTCCAAGTGGAACGAAGACACGATTACCTAGATTAAAAAAACAAACGATATTCGATCGAAAAACGGAGTAGTAAGATATTAAAATGGAAAATTTAACATACAATTTACGTATGCATGAGTATAGGTAAGTATAATATTATATATATATATATATATGACTAAGGACGATTTCACCAAACTCCAAAACAGAATATATTCTGAAGGTGACAAGTGAATGAAATACATATTATGCAAGGAAAACGAACGCAATTGATTTCGGTTGGAACTACGCGGCGTGTCTGACGACAAACGAATTTCAAATGCACGCAAATGTGTACCGCCATTATATACAGCAAAATGCTGTACTTCACAATATTCGCAAGACTATTTTCGTATAAATATAGTACCTATATGATATACGAAATAAATATTGTATATTGTACTGCAAAGGGCGAAGAATCCATATAAATATATGCAACGTACTCAAATAACCTTTACGATATTTCAGGAAAACGACTATTTTTTGAAAAAAACGAATGTATGATAAGGCTATTGCCTTCCGATAACGATAATGAATCGAATAAAAAGAGTTTCATTAAATTAGGTAAAGTAATTTTTGAGATTTTTACTACCGTGTTTGGGGCTGGAAGTTGAAACTTTTCAAAAGCATATCTTAGATGAAAATACTATTAAATACACTACATACATTATATACAACTAAAAATTTGAACCTCGTTACTTATACTTTGAAAATTTTTTAGAGGTGTTTGCGAAAGTCCGACATTTCCCGTAAAAATATGCAATTTGTGCATAAAAATTGTTGGAATAGAGAAAGTTGAAACCCTTAAATGGCAAATCATTGGTACACCATGTATATATTAGTGTATGTAGAAAATCGAATTTCTCTGATTTCATTTGGGGTGTGTAAAGGAAAAAAAAACACCATCCTCCCGCAACATGATGGTATACAAAGCTCATATTGAAATTCAACCGAAATTTCATCACTTCCATGTACCAATAAAACAACTCTAATTCCTGTATTTGAGCTCATTCGGTCAAGAGGGGGCCACTTAAAAAAGCGGGGGGAAAAGTATATATTTAATAGACACGATAAAACACAATAGTCTCTGTTTCGTGAAATATTAAACACTAATTTTTCACTAGAAAAGTAGATTAATAGAGCTTGTCGTTATTAGGTTTGCATAATAAAATAACTGTAAATTTTTGTCTGCCTTATTCATATATAAAAATAATACATATAGATTGCAGAGTGCAGTATACCTATACAGTATATAGAGTACTGTAATAGATATCAATTCAGTAACCGTATTACTTAGGATCAAAATTCTACTGATTGTGTTGAAATCCGTGTAATATTTGTTTATACTGCCAAACGGGTACTCATTAATTATTTCGAGTAACACAATCCTCGACTATAAGAATGTTAACAATAGTTTTAATTGTTATTATTTTATCGACGGCAACATAGAACTTTTTTAGAATGATTTAAAAATATCGAGTACATTATGAACTATAGGGAAATTAATAAATGTTATATTGTGATACTATTAATTCCAAAATGGTGTTAATATCATTTGTTACTAGAAAATTAAGTTCGTAAAAATCTATTTCACTATATCGAATTAATCTGTAATCATAAATATACAAACCCTATATTGGTGTGTCGTAAAAAGAAATGTCAATGTACTGTAGAAAATAAAAAAGGACAAATCTGGTAATAAAATTTAAACGCATAAAAACAGTAGATTCGCAGGTCTCATTAAAAAATAATAATACTGTTATGACAACGACCTATTTATAGAAAGAAAGAACTGCATAATTCATATTACAACACTGCAATAATCGTTTACAACTATATAAAACAATTCATTGGTTTTAATTTTGAAGAAAATTTACATAATCGTGATGTAATTTTAATGTTACCGAAAGTATATCATTTTTCAAATGGAGATGGTAAAATTATTATATTTTTTCTTTGAGAGGGGAACTTATGTCAAATTCAGTCCTACTATATTATTATATTCTTTATTTGAGAAACTTTTTTATAATTGGTACGATAAAACTTAAACCAATAAAAATAATAGGCAATTTATATTATAAATACCATCAAAAACATTTTTTTTTTTTTAATATATGAAAATAATTTCTAACTATAAAAAGTAAAAAAATAAAAAAGACAGACATACTTCGCTCGATAAGCGGGCCACTGTTGTAAGTGAGAAGTTCAAAAAGTAGAATATAGAGGGGAATTTAATGCATTTTTATAGGCAACGATTAATCTCTATTAATGAAAAACGATTCTGAGCAGAGTTCGCGGTTATACATGTTTTAAAAGAACGTAATATTTACTATTTTTGCAAAATTTGATATTAAAATTCTTATTAAAAAAAATACTACATTAAACTCAACTTTTTCTTGTTTACCACTAAATATATAACTTATAATAAACGTCTTGTTAAATTGTCAAGCGTTTCGGTTTGGTGTAACAATATTATCCACAAGTACCTACTGAATAAAAATTACGTAAAAAAAACTTGCACAATTAAAATGTCTATTAATTATTTTAAAATGTTTTGAACATTTTACCACGTTTAGAAAAGACAAATATAAGTTTTATGTCCGAATTTCAAGTCTCTACAAACATTTTTTTCTGAATTACAAAATTGAACATATTAAAACAACTTTTTTTGTTTTTCTTATGTTTTTCCTAATTATTACGAAAACAACTTAGCAAAATAAAAAACTCAGTAAAATTCCATTTCAGAAAAGGTTCTACACTTCACAAATTAGAGCAAAGTTTCAGGTAAAATTTTTGTAGACAGTATAAAAAATATATAAAAAATAGCTGATACTGGGAATGGTAACGGCCACTGTTGTAGGTGAGAAGTTGGGAAGGTGGGATACATAGGACTATTTCATTTATATCTGTAAGCAAAGATAAACCATTGCTTGACTAAAGATGATTCCGAGCTTAATTAATACATAATTTGAATATTTTGAAAATTTTACTAAAAATATTCTGTCAGGTCTTTACGATTATTTTGAACTAAATTAAAACAGAAAAACACAATTTAAAATAATGAAACCTTAATACCGTAAAAATGTCCGTTTTTCCTACGTTTTTCCCCAATCATTAATAAAACGCACTAATGGGAAAAACATTTTTCAAAAAAGATACAACTCTTCAAATTCGGAGTATGATTTCTAATAGAAAAATAAAATGTTAAAAATCGATTGTTTTTACATCGTTGCTATACGGTGCTCGTATAGAATAGTGTTTGTAAAAACATTACTGTTGTAAATGAGAGGTTGGAAAAATATGGAGTAAAGAGTAATATTTACTCAAAGTAATTTACCGAAAGCAACGATAAATCATTGTAATCAAACAACGATTCTGAACAAATTCGATTCACCGGTAAGGTTTTTCACTATAATATAATAATAGTCTTGTATATGCCCTTGTACCCAATAGGTAACACAGATATTAATAAATGATTATAAACCGACATATCGGCATTACTGTTGTCAGATTTTTAAAACGTTTTATAGAAAAACTGTTCGGAATCAAATGGGGTAAAAAACGTTTAAAATGAAATACCGCTAACGAGAGAATATTCCAATCCTTATTTAAAGGTAATGCATGAAAAATTCGGAGCCTTTTACTAGACCTAATGCCTTTATAGTTTAGACTGCATAGTATATATAGTCTTAGTAAAACTACATAATAACTTCTTCGCTACACTCATAATATAAAAGTAAACATCAAACGACTGTAGTAATAGTAATAATTATCAACCAAAAAACGTGTACGCGCCCATGCAGAGTTTGACGAAATAGCACACTAAAAATGGACGTTGGAATAACTAGCTGGTAGTTACTGGCACAGTCGATAATGCATTAGCGCACCTGTTGAATAGCACACACCATACATATTATATCGTGCGCATTGTGTTGTAATAATAAAAATAATAACGATCATACATATATAGGTAGGTATCTAGTATAAGCAAACACGACAAGAACACTATACGCAGCTACCATAGTATTATTATTAGAGAAGACAAGGCAAAGAAATATTCTAAACGACAGTAATAACAATTATTATAAAGAGCCTATATTATTATTCATAGACGTACAGATAATAAGCTTGGCTATAATACGCACTATGATAGCAAGTTCAAGAAACTGAACACGGTCGGAGAGAATTCGACAAAAAAAAAATATATTGAAATTAAAAGAAACAAATGATTAAATTCACATTGTGTCACCGGCCAAATTGAGCTGGTAAAACAAAATATCAGTTTTTTTTTTCTTTTAGCTTTAAGACACATCTTTATGATATAATAATATAGCAGATTATTGTACAACGATATAGATACAAAAAAATAGCTAATTATTTGGTACTAAATTCACATTCAAGAGCGGTTTGACAAAACAAAATATGGAATAATTTAAAGAAAAACGAAATACGGTTAGGATAAAAATGTTTAATACTTAAGCGTCGCACAACAAATTTAGGCGAATTGTTATTCAGATAATTATTCGAGTATAAATGAGTGTTCGAATACTATTCAAATGCGATAAAAATGCAAAGGCGCAAAATAGGTGTTACAAAGTAGAAACAAAGAATTATACAACTTATACATAGCGAAGCTAGTTTGATCGGTACCCAATACCTATATAGAATAAGTTTGGCGGGGCATGCGTGAAAATCAAAAAGAACTGTGATTAGATAACGAATAACTAGATAGATGGAAATCAAACGCTAAGAAACCCGGATGACGGCCAAAACAAAGGTCAGGAGGAACGAAGAAGGGAAAGACTTAAGGTTACTGGAAGTCAGGAACGCGGAAGAAACTGTAAATGATAGCTAGGGAGAAGTATGGAACCAGTGTAGGGTTGTTAAGGCGTTGGACCTCTAAGGGTTTCTCAAACCGAACCAATGACAATTATTGACAACAGCCACACAGTTAATCGAATGAAATAATTGAAAATAATCGGAATAAATATTATTTGTTGAATGTTATAAATTATAATATAATGTATTATGTTTTAAAATTATTCGAGTAAAATGTTACTTAGTCGAGTATTTAGACGAAATCGAAATCGGTATACGTACATGGACGTCGTTTATAGATTTATGCGGGACAATTGATAATAAAAAAAAAAAATTAAAATATAATATTTGATCGGAAAACCGACCGAAATCAATCCGTAATAACAATAATTGTATTAATAATACGTCCAACGTCCTATAAAATATCGATCGTCGCGAGCGCGTGATTTATGCGATTCCGGCCCCAGTCGTCGCGGTTGCCCTCCAGCTATATTACGATAAATATTTTATACGTCATGTGTTCGGTTTTTTTTTTACTCTGGTTTGATAACACGGTCCCGGTTATTTTATTTTTTTATTCTTCGTGTGTTCGTGTACGCACCGTTATATGCGTGTTCTATGTATGTACGTGTGCCCCGCCGCCCCCAACGAGAATCGACAGTGTACCGAAAAATAATATATACACATAAACACACATATACGCATTTATATTATGTATATAATTTGATCAAACGGAAAATAACACTGAAATTCTAGGCCGAAACAAAAGTATATGCTGAACGATAAAAAATTACTCACTATCTCCGCGGTTTTTCACGCGCCATTTGTTTACCAAAGTTTTGACCTACATGATATATAATTTAATTCCAAAATATATAATTTACCAAAAAAATAATAATAATAATGAAAAAAAAATAGGGTTACAGGAAAAATTTGCAACACAGTGGCGGCGAGAAGAGTCAGCTGACAAACATGTCATCCGCAATACTATACGTCTGTAGTCATACGCGTCTATAATTGCGATATAATTTTACGACATATAATATAAATTAATATAATAATTATTAGCACGTAGATCTAAGTCAGATAGTTAGGTACAGCCGGTTAAACGTACGTGAATCGATTCGAGTTTAAAGGGATTGGCCATTTGAAATATCTTAGCACAAATAGGTACATAATAATAATAATGACTGAAAATAAAAAACAATATTAGAAAATTGGTAATTATACGAGTAATCAGAGGTGAAATAAAATATGCTACTGACGAAGTTTATTAAATTCACGGTCGTAGAAAAACGAAAAAAACTGATTATATTACAACCAGTAATATATTGTGTGGATCTGAAAAGTGGCCTCTGAGAAAAAGTGAAAAAGTGCTATAAATTATTATTAATTATAACTGTCGGTACTTAAAATAAAAATATTGTGGAAAATCTTAAGACTAGTAAAGGATAAATACGACAGAATATAGGTTTCCATTTGAAAATCAAAAGTAGGTAGTGGTATTACCCTCAAAAATAAAAGTTACAAAGAATACAAAAATATAAAATTGGTTAAAAGAGCTGGTTGTTTCTTAAATATTCTAGAAAACAAATTCCGAAAAAAGTTAACACTTTCCGAGATAATGAGTGTACCCTCTTAAATGTATCACCCGGTATTTTAGAGATCGTATTTTAAGGATGGAAAGGACATGCATACATTATATATGTATATGTATCGACTTTATATTTAGAAAAATAAGAATCAAGGCGCTTTACATATGTATAGTGGACCGTATTGGAAGATTTTGGCAATAGATATGGGGATATGTATAAGATTGGTTGTAAGACGAGATGATCCTATAAAGGCCAAATAACATAGTAATATTATAATAATACAATTACTGAGAATTACTAACAAAACTAATTAATATTCCTCCTATATATGAACACAGGGTACCAAAATATAAAAAATTAATTGAAATATAAATATTTGTAGTCTTTATAAAAAAAAGTAAGTAAATATAAATATGAGTACTATATAAAAAAAAAAAAAAACAAAACATAATCTAAGTATCTTTATTATTTCCAAAGATATTACAATGAGTATATCTTCATGGAACACCCTGTATAAGAAAGATATGCCGTTGAATATGTTTGACATTAAATTTGAACGGCGTATTTGGAGAAGGAATCGTCAGCTATTTTAATAATCCGAATAACGTATGTATAGGTATTGAATTCTCTATAGATAATAACAATAATATTATATACACTGATGAACTTTATTATTACATTTTTTATTATTTTTTTTTTTTACCAAAGATATTATAATAGTTTTTTTTTTACACTGCAGTCTATTGCGCACGTGTTTTGTATATACACATGTAATGGATACAAACGTATCGGGACCTAATATAATAAAAAATGCTCCACCCTAGGGGGCCAACTGCAGCATAATCTACACCGCGATTACCTAAATAAAATTATGTACAGAGTACACTCGTCTATTCATAGAGATATTTTTATTACAAAAAAAAAAAGAGATAATTGATAATCATTTTTTCCGTGTGTTTATATTATGTAGATGTATTTTGTGCGCGTTATTTTTTAATTAAAAATGTATTTTATTCCGATCTTTGTATAATCACTGTACAGTACCTATATAGTGTTATAATAGCGAAGTAGTGCCCACACAATACAATATTATAGTATATAAGATTCTATATATTGTGTATTTTACACCAAGGTCCTGGTTCAAAATTGACGACAGTTTTTTAATACGTTCATTGCCCATTCACAACAACAACAAACTTCGGCAATAATAATATAAAATATGTTTTTTTCTCGGTGTAAACCGTTTTGGCTTTGACAAATATAATATTGTTACTTTTTTAAACTTCATCGTTTTTTCATAATATATACCTAGCTATAGGTAAAGCTATAGTATAAAGTTAGAAACATAAATCTCAAACGAAAATTGATTGTACATAACAAACACGGAAATCGAATTTGACTTTATAATAATAACCGAGTATACCGTATAATATAATACGGTACCTGTTCAGTATATATGTGTACTTTAAATAAATTAAAATCGAAACAATCGAACATTGTAAAACTGTAAACGCATTGTAATACCTATTGTCTGTTAAAAATTAATATTCACAGTTGGTTCGCGATTAGTAATAATACTGTATAATGTATGTGTATAATATATTATTATATATGATTGTAGCTTAAACGATCGCGGGTGCGTTAACCAGGTCGATCGGGTCTTATATTTTTACACCTAAACGTTCGGAATATTAATGTTTTATTTTAATTTTTTTAAATCGAACACTGCCGGTCAAGATAATAATATGTACCGATACGCGTATACACCTACGATCTATCCGAGTAGATAATTTAGTCGATATTACCGATCGTATAGCGTGTGCCGCCTGAAATCAAACACGTTAAACAGATACCTACATATATATACCTAGGTATAGCCTAAGTTAACTTAGTCGGTATAATATACATATATATATATATATTGGTATGTACTAAACTATTATAATAATAATAACATAATCCAAGTCTAGAAAACGTACCTTGTCTTCGAAGTAGGTTCGCGATAGTATTTCATACCTATCCGAACATTTCACGGAGAAGAAATTAATATAGCTGTTTGAAGTGAAGATGCACGGTAAAGTTTCCGAGTTTACCGTGCATATAGTATTAAGAGCTATTATTGTACTACGAAAACACGCGAACAACAAAGCTTAAGCTGCAGCAAAGTTGTACACATCACGCGTGCATATCTGAAAAGTAAAACGAAAAATCAACACTTTACTAAAAACGATATTTGTTCGGATAATTATTTTTACATAATATATGTATATATATATTTATAGATTATATAGATATAGATTTGTGATATATATATATTTAAATTTAACATCTTTCGAACTTGAGAACAAAAGTGGTATTGAAGTATACTTCCAAACTAATCCAGATTTTTATCCAGAAATATCTAAACGTTTTCAAATATTTATACCACTTCAGTGTCTACTGCCACGGGATAAATATCATTTTCAACACTCAGTCGTTTGAAAACATATTAGAGAAATTCTTCGAGATAAATACGTTTAAATGGATTATAAAATATATTCATCACGATTTCAACATGGATATCAATAATGTTATAGATGAACTTGCTAAAACATCAAAACGAAAACTGAATACACATTTATAATTTTTAAAAAAGATAAATATTTCAATTTTTATATAGTTAGCGCTGTAAAAAAGTAATAAAATATTTAATGTATACACACAAAATTCAAAACCATTTCATTTGTTATATTTTTTTCAACCCCCCACTCAAAAAAAAAAAAAAAAAATTCTGGATACACCACTGCCATTGCTTTTTTGTTTTTTCAAAAATAATATTTTTCGGTTTCCGTCCAACAATTATTTTTCTTCTTATTTTTAAACTAATCAAACAGCCAGAGACCATCGAGGCCTACAAATGTCTTCCAACTTTCCTTACCATAAGCTAATTCACTATACATTTGACTATCCCTAATTGTCTTAATTTCTTCTCGCTTTTATCAACAACTAATTAATGTAAGTACAATCATTATCCTCCTATTGAAAACTATTAAGATATCAAAAACAATAGCCAGTTTTTTTAAACCTATTATAATATTATCATACGAATCGGTATTGATTTGAACGCACTAAAATAATAGTAATAGTATAGCTACTAACAATATTACGTTTATTTATGTGAGTAATAATAATAATGTTAATTTATATAATTGATTTAAATGTCAAGGATAATAATAATTGAATAGTGAAAGATTAAATTATTTTTCAGTTTCGATCCGACTCGAAGAATAATAATATTTATCTTTTATATTGTATATACAACTCCTAAAACGAATTATTGTTTCAAAAATACACCTAGTTATCATCGAAAGACACACAACTGCAGTTAAAATGCGCAAAACTCTGGGCAACGTTACATACACTACTCGAACATTGTAATATTTGAATACGTGCCAAAAATAGAAAACAATCAAACCCAAATAACCGCCGTATTTTGTGTTTATTATTTATACAAAAACAAGAAAAATCAATACGTTCGTTTTTTCGGCCTCCCACGTAGACGACAACGTGATTTATGTGCAGATTACGTCACTTGTATATTATTACCAGATTTCGGGATTTAAACGCTTAAAAATCGTATTATAAGAATCTCAAACTCCACACCCCCTCTTTATCTAAAAAAAAAAGGCGATTATTTATAGTAGTTAACAAAAAACATGTACGAGTTGGATATCAACACTAATCGTTTAAGGTAAAAAAGACAGGAAAAATTATTTTAAATTTTAATATTACTACACATACTAAACACACTGAGGGAACAGTCATCAAAACCCCCCCCAAAAAAAAAACAAATGCTAACTAAAGAAAAATTTCTAGGAAAAAAGGATAACAAAAATTAATCCGTCGGTTTGCTTTTTACTGTTTTAGAATTTAAGTTGGAAAGGAGGATATGACTATCAAGTACCTATAATTTAATTTATACCTGCAGTACGCAAACCATCGATAACAAAAAATTACTCTGAGCAGAGTTTATTAGCAGTGTATTTCCCTTGTTACCAATATAACCCAGAAATCAAAAAAAAAAAATCATAAAAAAAAAAAAAACGGTTTTCTCATTTATAAGAAAACTATAAAGAAAATCAAAAAATGATGTTTCGTCAACGTGCTGGCTATTATAATCATGCATTAATTGGATCAACATATCCACAAGAAAATTCCTATAAAGTTTTTGATTGAAGCAAGAATTTTGGTAGACAAATTGTTTACAGGCACGAAAAAAATCGTAATAAAATCATATTTTTTTTTTTCAATTGAAACTTTGTGAAAACAATAAAATCATTATAAAAAAAAAATGTTTTTTTTATGGAATTTGAAATGCCGACATATATTTGAAATCGTTGTATGTGATTTAATGTCGAACCGACACAAAAATAATAATAATCAAATGTCTAAAATTCCCGATAACACTGTGCATTAAATGCATATTGTATATGCGTATATATTATATCGGGTGTTCGTGTGCAGCTGCTGTAAAACACAGCTAAACATTGCAAACGGCGTCCGCTCGAAAATCCTGCAATACGCCAAGTGTGCCTCCGATATACCTAACCTGTAAGTATAACGTCTCGACAGTATACACTATATAATAATTTGTGTTTGTGGATACGTTATCGGTGTATAGGTATTATAGGTTATCTGCTAACCTATAGCGATTATAGCTACGGAAATATTATATAATATTATTACACAGAATAGGTTTCGTTCGCCGGCCAAACGGCCAAAAGTCATCAGCATTAGTACTGACGGAATATTAACAACGATATTTTAGAGAATTCCGTGCGGACCGGAAACGATCGGCGGGGAGGGTAAACGGAGTGGGTGATGATGGAGGGGAGCGGGAGGAGTCGATTGGAAGATTTTCAATTAAACGCGTGGTCGACCATACAATAATAATATACTCGTATATAATTTCGACGAGGTATTCGAATATCGTAGGTATATACGGACTACCGTCGGCGTCGGGACGTTCTACACGTCATCGTCGGAAGGGCCGAAAGGACGGACGGACGGTGGTGCGTTTAAAATTCTCGGCCAGCCGTCACACGCCCGCGACGTGGCTCGCCGAGGGGTTATTTTCCCCGCAATGTACAAAAGCCGGGGGATTAAACGTATATACGGGGACGTCGGACGGACAGATATCTATTCCGGATTCTTAATTTAAACACCCGCATTTTTCTCCCGTTCAATTATATATGTATGTGCGCGGGCGCGTATGAAAAGAGAACGTTGTATAATAAAGGGGTGAGCTGTGAACCGAGCACGTGTGTTGTTCGGCATTTTATTCGGCGACGACGTATTATTCGCAGCGGCGATCGAATGATCGAATTTTCGTCGCGTTCGAAAGACGGCGGTGCCGACGAAACGGTTTTTCTTTTTTTTCGGTGTATTATTAGTACGCGACTATATTATTAGTCCGCGTGTCACGTATCATAATATTGCACGGTCGCGGTCCAATATATGTATTATTATGCGTGACTTACGGTCTAATTGATCGGCTTGAAGTATTTACCTCAATCGCACAGAAAAAAAAAAATAAAAGTAAGAGCCGATACTACTGCAGATGATGGGTGCGCTGAAAAAATACACATCTGTAATAACGAAATTATAAAATAGAGTTGTACGATAAATAGATAAGTTGGCAATGGCGGTTTTGTATTGATAATGCCATTCCACGTTCTCTTTTAGATTCTGAGGAAAAACGACCATACCTGCATTTCTTTTATTTCCCTTTTTTTTTTTCGGTTTTTCACATTTTTCGAGAAAACTCCTGAGAAAATCGAAAAATGACCTTTTTAAAGTACTTCCCACACCGATTTCCTTTCAAAAAATACGCTTAACTTAAAAATCGGACCAAGATCTCTGGTAGAAAAGTTATCCACAGAAAAAAATAAATAAATAAATAAACATCTTTGTAAAAACAAAATTTTCTCCACTCTATTCAGAATCTAAAATTATAAACTAAAAATATAACTATAAAATTAATACTATGAGTAATGCAATATATTATAATCGAAAAAGACCAGTATAATACAGTATTGCCTTGTTTGCCCAAGTATTTTTAAATGACTTCGGCGCCACTGAAAAATATAATGTAAACTATTTAATAAAATAATAAAGTAAAAACAAAAATTATTCAAATGGTTAATATTCATAAATAAATATATAAATAAAAAAAAATTAGAAAGTATCGCGTTTTACATTTTGATTGTGATCTACCTGATGATGAATTTTTAATTCTAAACCGGTCGTATAATAGACTTATCATAATACTCCAATCGACGCATTCATTCATTTGTTTAAAGTTTTTTTTATACATAAATTATTTATTCCTACATTTATTTACTATATTTATTAAACTATTTATTTAAATATAAAATTAATATGTAATTTTACTGTGAATATGTATCATTGTCTGCTATCGTTAGGAAATGATAACATTTTCTAGGCAAAGATATCATTTCCTAAACGTATCAGAAATTATCATCATTTCCTTATTTTCAACATTTCCGGTAACATATATAAATTTAAATTCGTGTTAACAAGAATATTGAAAGTTAATAAAAAAATACAGTAATACTTTATTTTATATTTAAATCTAGTTTAAATCATATTAAATTATCATTGTGTCACAACTATAAATTATCATTTGTATTCCTAGTCCACTTTATTCATAAGCAACATCACGTGGTGGCGTTATTAATTGACCACCATCCCTAAAACCTGAATATTATTTTTGGATTTGACTCACAGCTGTTGTCATCAACTAATATATTTATTGAATTAAAACCTACACATTTATCGTAGGTACTCAGTTATCAAATAGACGTTACAGTGAAATTTCGTTTAACTTGCCATTATACATTCTATTGTTGACTTTCCGTTGTGACTTAGCATATATATATATACAGTACCTATTACGTACCAAACTATTTGAATTTTAATTCTGGAGTTTAGGAAAATACATTTTTTCATATTATAATTTACAGTTTACATCTATTTAAATAACTACAGTTTTTATTATTAATTATTAATTTATAATTATTATTGGATACCTATTCAAAATGTACAAATACTTTACAGTCACGTACATTTCCCTCCCCCCCCCTATTTTAAAGTATGATATTTTTCATGACCCAATCGTTAGTATCCCGTTAGTATTGGATAATAAATAAAAAGGTTTTTTTTTTTAATTCACTGAGGGGGTTGGAGAAATGATCGAATTGCCAATTTTAACAATTTCTTCATTTTTCTTGACCCGATCGTTAGTAGGTATCCCATAAATATTGGATAAGTAGTAGAACAAAAATCATCGGTAGTAGATGATTGGTTATTTTTAAAATAAAAATATGCAAAACAACTTTTCTCTGTGAATTCAGTGTTGAACGAATCGCCTCCATTTATTTACTTTAATAAAACTGTATATTATACACAATTATTAATTGTAAAAACGAATTATTTTAATATCGGTAAGATTATATCCCATAATAATGGGAGAGTAAAAAAATGGCAAAAAAAGATTTAAGTATACTTAAAAATACTTCAACATATTATAAACACATAATGATGAGTAAAAAATCCATACAAATTTAATCCAATATTTGAAATCAGTAGGTTATAGATGTCAGGGAATTCAAAATTTATTAATTTTAAAATAACTAATTTACTATTATTTAGTTATTTCCATTACCTATATTTTATTATTTTATATTAATTATTATATAACCGTACTGAATATTTATTAGGTTTATGGTGAAATTAATAAATTTGACAACTTTTCATACAATTCCATACGCAATCGCGTTTATTTTTTTTTTCTTAAAGGTATTTTATAACCTAACTACAAACGTACGTAATCGTGTTCTACCCGGTGAAGCGGGATTTATTTTTATCTGCAGGTAGAATCCGATTGCGTACGATTAATCTTTTTAGGAATACGATTGAGTACATTGGTTTTACAATAAAAAAACCTATAAAGCGTAACGATTGTATATGAAATGTTGCCAAATTTCTATATAATTTTATAATTTTTAAAATAATATAAATTTAGATTAAAAAAAAAAAAAGTATCCCAAAACTAAAGCTAACGACACAAATGTGGTTCTACCGAACACAAATTTGTAATGCATGGATCATAGAGAGAAAACGAATAGTGCGCCGACATCCGCCTAAGTATACGCTATGTTTAGCCCTCCGCCCCTTGAAAAATCCTGGACACGCCACCGTATTAGATTTAATTATACATTAGCATAACGTTAAACTCAAAAACTGGTTTATGTATGAAATTGTTATAAAATATAGCCGGCTAGGTTTAGAGATAGGTATTAGCTCATCCCGTAATAACTGCAGTAGGTACCTAGGCATACATGTATATATTATAATATGCTCGTAGATAGGTACACGGAGATTTTCGACCGTGATGGTTTAGAGAAAGGAGAAAAAAAAAATCATCCCGAGATTTTCCACGATAATCCGACGCTAATGTTTTATAATATTGTTACAATAGACGTCGTACCGCATGCTCGTCTCGCGGTACACAAAATGTCGTGGTCGTCGTCGTGGCTGTCGCGGCGGCGAAGCACTGGACTAGTAATCTCGCGCGAGTCCGCCAGAGACCGGTTTGCGCATGTACCTGCCTAATACACCTATCTCTCTGCTGAGCACCTCGTAAATCGTCAGGATCACGAGAGTATTACCCTATTAGTACTTCTTCAGTGCCCATATTATTGTACACAGTATTCTGTATTCGTTATGTCCGAATCGCGGACAATGTCTCGAGTGACGCTGAATGATGATATGGTGTACACCTACAATAATAAATATCACAATGTTTATGCGACCGCAGTCCGAGGCCCACCCCGTCGCAGGACGAACGAAAATGATCGACGACGGAAAAACACAAAAAGAACAAACGGGACTTTCTGTGTGCCCGTTCACTCGCGGGTATTTCAACAATACAGAGTGTCCCACGAAAGTATACCAAACCTTAGCGATATCTCGGAAACTCTACTACCACATTATTGATACAAATAAACATTGTATTATTTTCCAACGTACATACATAATTGGGACACGGATTAAAATAATTTGCAACTGCATTTTTTTTCTCTGCGAATTCTAAAACAATGCAAGCTCAAAATTCTTTTCACAGAATTAAAAAATCGTACTTCGCATTTATTTTGACTATTATATTTTTAGGATTTACCATTTAGGGCGCATTATATAGGTATTATACATTTGTACGCGTTTAAGAGACCCGGTGCCATCGCGTTTTTTGTTCGAAATCATGCCTTACGAGAGAATCATTGCCCATGCCTCGTACAGTAATACGATGAATATTTGTTGGTTAAAAAGACAAAGGTTTTCCACAGACCACATTGAACTCATTTGTTAAATATTTTCATCTCAGACCTTATTATTAAGTATTATTAAATATTTAAAGTTTAATGTTATGTTCACACAACATATGTAGCATTATTTACATTTATAACAATGTGACTAAAAAATTCAAAAGCGGCCGAGTACTTGATATGTTCTATTAAAAAAAAAATATAAAGGAGCATTTGCTGTTCTAGAGGGATCTATATATGCCTTTATATCAAAACGTTTTAAAATGGTCAAATATAGTAGAGATTGGTGACATCTGCGACAACCCTTTGAGGACGCCACCGCCACAGTCTAATAATATCTATAGAACATTCCAATTCACGGGAAAAAAAAAAATTGCATTATTAGTTCTCTTATTGACACCAACGTTCAACGCGATAGATCCAACATAATTCAATTCAATATAACATTATTATTTACGGATGACTTGTTTTACCTCTTAAAACGAATAAAATATAACGGTTTTTTTCATAGAATCTCGAGCGGTCAAAACGCTCAAAAAATCCCAATACGATCACTCTATCGAGAATCCTGTACACAACAAGTATCTACGCACCACCAACATTTTTTTCGAAAATCTCTCTCAAAAAATCTAGTTCCGATTTTCAATAACTAATCACTAGTGTTTATTTTCTTTATACGTTTACTTTAATAGTTAAACCTTTTTTTTTTTTTTACTCATTTAAATTTTAACATATTTGTTATCTGAGTGCACACAATTTTGACGTATTAAATACTTAGGTTACTAGTTAGAATATTTTAATTGAATTGTGGCTGCCGTCCAACGACTCTTATGTCACGTGGGGATATCTACAAGTATATACACCAGCGTTCCAACATCGTGGTCAGGTAAAACAATATTGTAATCCTAATTTATTGATCTCGTCACCATTCTCGGACTCACGACTCCGAATCCCTCCAAATATCAGGAGGAAGGTAATAGCATGATTATTTAGTTGAACACCACTTTTTCTTCTTTAGAAATCTCTTATACTACTTTAAATTTAATACCTTTTTTATATTGCCTTTGTATCGGCTGTTTCCTTTTTGGTTTATATTATAAAATTATTGATTCTTTTTTTGTGTTATTACAAAAGATCAGTGGCAAACTTAGAAAAATGTGCCATTCTATCAATTAAAAATTTGAAATGATATTTTTTTTAACCTTTAATTTTATTAATTTGTTTTAATAATACAATGGTATAATAATTAGTAATACAATGGTAGAAATTTCGGATAATATTATTAGTATCAAATTTATGAAGAACCACTAGATTTTATTTTGGACTGGGTTTCAAAAGCCATTTGCCTAACGATGCGGATAAGATTTGATAACTGAATTCTTTCAGTTTTCTTTGTTTCTCAAACTAGGCACCCGAAGGTTTTTTTGAAGCAATTATTTTAACTCGTAAAAAAAAACAGATACTTACCTAAAAAAAATGTGAGATATAATAAGATATAAATATTTAGATTTAGATAATATAATATATTTATGTATATAGATAATCAGGAAATGGAAATTTGTTCAATTATAAAATTAAAATATTGAGAAAATAATATCAAATGTTTATATAGATAGTTTTATATAGTTTAATATTATGTTAAAACCTACTCAATTTTCGTGCGAGCGTGACGTGTCAATAGCATTGACGACCAAAAAATGATGATACGATTACCCGCATGGGCTATAATACGATTATCACCACTTTTCAAAATAAGATTGTTGTAGACACAAATTATTCATATTGCATAGTCGGGTGATCCGAATATACGATAAAGCAGTGGCGTGTCGAAGTGTGTTTTTTTTTTTGAGGCAATCGTCTCATCACTAAAATGGGTGAGTGGGTGGGTAACCAAATATTTTCAATGTTGATTGAGATTAACTAGTTCAGAGATCAAAAATGGCATTAGTTTTGTGTATTATATTATTAATAAACCTAAATATATGATACCCTATTATGTAGTCAACATAGATTATAGATAAATAAAGTTGTTGCTATAATTATTTGTAGGACATTCACAAAAATCCATGTTTTGATTGAGTGGGTCCAATGCTTTTGTTTTGCCTCAAGTATACAAAATTTTCTGCATGCCACTGTAATAAAGATAATCTCGATGTTCATATCTGCGCAGTGCACACAAACACACCGTCAAAAATAGAAATTTTATCATTTAAACTTGTCTAAAAATATGTTATTTATGTATAAATATACGTTGATAACAACAATTAATGGAACAATTTGGAATTCCCTTGTGCTAATTTCATCATTAAATACTCACGTAGTGTGTACAATTAGACAAAATCCACCCATTTCAAAAGTAGGTACGTATAATGGAAATATTTCGTTTTGTAGGTAGAATAAAGATAAGACTTGCACAATTTTGCGGCCCTTTGTAATTTGCACCCCTGGCGTAGGCACAGTTTGTCATATCCTTGCTAAGCCACTGCAAAAGGTAGTTAACACTAATATTTTTACCAACTTTTTTACACCGTTATTTGAAATCAAATAAAATTTGGAGCTCAATGCGGTCTTTAGAACGTTTTTGGTCTATCAGTTAAAAAAAAATATATTAGAAAATATTATGTTGATAATGAGTTGTTTCTTTTACCGCAGTCATTTTAGTCCGTAAAAAACGACCTTAACCCTTTCTCCCGAAATTGGTATAGAGCAATATATTAATGGAAAATTCTTATTCTCACGTTGGTTATGATATGCAATATGATATGCAATTTTTAAACTACACAGAATTGGAGAAAATTTAGAAAGCTGGCACCAGTATTAAATGGGTTGAGTATAAACTACATTAACGATTAGTTCAAAAATATTTAAATATTCTCTATCATAAATACTACTAGATAGTAGTTTTAGATTCTGAACAGAGCAAGGAATGTATTGATTTTATAATGATGTTTATTAATAATTTTTTTTTTTTTTAATCTTTGAACAACTTTTCTACCGACAATTTTGCTCCGAATTACAACGATAGCAATTTTTCTGAAAGGAAATCTAACTGGGGTGATACATCAAAAGAGTCATTTCCCAATTACCCCAGGTGTTTTCATAATAATTGTGAAAAACTGGGAAAATATTAATAATATTAAACAAAATATTTGATACATATTATGTAATTATTTTACCATAATATAACATATATATGTATATTGTTGACAAAGCAACACTATTAACGGAACTCTGTTCAGAATCGGGTTTCGTTAGTAATGGTTAATCATTGCGTACAAATATATATTACATTTCCCCTTTACATATACACCCACGTACGAAGTGTGTCCGCATTTTTTTTTTTTTTAATTTAATTTGTTTAATGTTCGGTATGCTGCAGTGAATTAAAATTCGTGTTCTACATATTATTGTTGTTATTATAGTTTACGTATATAGTATTATAGTACAATTCGGTCCTAAATTCAAGTCAGTAGGGTCCATACAATACTAAGCTTTTGTCCGGCGGTTCATTTTAGATTTAGATTATGTAGGACTGTCGTATACCCACGTGGGATCCAAATAATGCAAATGAGAGAAATCAAATCGAGCGTGGGTAACGCGTAAGCTATTCTATATAACTATCCCTTTTCTGCTTTGGTACTGAAAATTGCATAGCACTACCCCCCCCCCATCTTGTTCTATACACTAATATCACATATATTACGTGTATATATATTTAATATTTATATAGTATGTCGTCGCATAAACAGGAATAAGCAAATTTTATTCCAGAAGACACCGGAAACTTCCCGGGCCTTTCTCACGTAGACTATAAATTTACTTAAGTTTTCGATTTTTCCTACTCCTTTTTCTTCAAATTAACTATGTAACCTTTACGATGTCTTAGTTATTTAAGAATGTTTATCATTTGTGATTAAAAGCGAACCCCATTTAATCATTTCCCGGTGTAAACGTAGAATCCAGTACGCGCATGTATGTATGAAATCTTAGTCCACGCTAAGAGTCTTAGTACGTGGCATGAACCGACGAGAAATTTTATTCCATACACGTACTCGTATATTAAATTGCGCGCAAAAGTGTTTACTTCTTCATATTTTTCCGAATCGTTTAAATTGTTTGAGACTTATTTCCGCCGGTAAACTGTTATTTATTGGTTAGGTTAGGTCATTCTCGTACTTTTAGTTTAATGTCATAACAAAAACACCTCGATAAAAACAATATACGCTAACTAACAGGGGCCGGATTTAGGGGTGGACCGAGTGGGATGTAGCCCGGGGGGGGGGCCCTGACAGTTTGTTATTACTTTATAGTCACAGATAATAATGAATGGAAATTTATTTTTCTATTCAAAATACAATTTCACAGAACAAATACAACGTGTCGTATTTTTCAAATCGAAAACATCGTGTTCTAAAATCTAGACAGGTTTTTGGGCCGTCCGTGATGGCCGTTCATTATGTTATCTTATCGAACGCGTTTCTAAATATACACTTGTGGGCCGGGAACAAACGTCGGGAAGTCGTAGAGTAACGACGGGCGGCGATGAATTTTTCGTATAAATTGATTAGATTCAGTTTAGTTAATAATATCCGACCGTCAAGATATTATTGTTTGGACAATGTACAACGGGCAACGGAAAGTGAATATTTCTAAATAACAAAGTAATTAGTAGGTTAGTGGGCTTGTGTCGGTTTGCGTACAGACTATTGCGGTTTCCCGATATTATTTAGCGAGTGGTATAATCGTTTTTTTATAAATTTAAAAACGGAAGACCGTCATAAAGTGAAACGGGTTAACACGAGCGGTGCGGAAAAACGTAAACTTGGCAAAAGAAAAAGAGCTAAAAAAATACCGAAATAATTTCAAAAACCAGGCGAATGTTAGTTTTCGGTAAAACAGCCGAACTCCAATAATTCTTCTGAGATAAATTTTAAAATTTGTACAACCTATTATATGTGCTATGTATAATCTGTTTAGATATAATTAGTCATATTAATTGGTAACTGAATTAAACAAAACAAACAAATCAAACATAATAACCGGGGCTCGGAATTTTGTTTAAAATATTACATAAAATAAAAACTAATGATAGTTTCAAATTTTTACATTTAAAATGTCGATTATTTACCAGGACCACCACATACCTAAATCCAGCCCTGCTAAGGTATCTGTGGTATTTACCTGATGTTGTTTTTTTTTTGTATAAGTAATATTTTTATTGGTTGGCAAAAACAATATTTTTTTGTAGAATATACTATGATAATGTTGTGTTCCATGAAAAATGTTGGTGTTTTTGAATTTTCGAGCCATATTCTAAAATTGTATACAGTTTAAAAGTATATACCACTCTGATCTTACTATACTTAAAAGTCGAATATATCATTAACGGGTTGACGGATAGGTTTTAAATATTTTAACACTAAAATTTATTGGAACTAATACTCAATCTATTTGAGATTTTCAATATAGGTTCTCGATTTTAAAAACCAGTAGCGCCACCGGATACTCCTTATATGTAAAAAAATCTAAGTATTCGAAAACAACAGCTCAGCAGCTTTAACTTCGAAAAATGAGGTGGGCATGTGTGCTTAGTGAATCATTGCTTTGGATACAAATCAAAAATAAACCCAGACTAATAACATCATAAAACAAATATTATGTTATTTTTTAGTCATTTACATGTGATAAATTTATTCAATCTTAGTAGACACAAATTAGATACACATATTATGTAGGTTTACAAATTAGATATAATTTTTATTCCGTTAACAAAAAAAGTTTTAAATTTATATACCTATTTTCAATGTACCCAGAGTTTGCTCAATTTGTAAAATAAAGAATGATTTCACCCTTTTTAGAATGCCTACCAATATTAATACGGCACAAAAATAGCAACACGTATTTGGTACTCGTCTAACCGTAGTAATTCCTGGAAAAAGTGTTTTATACGAAAAACATTTTTTTGTCAACATAGTAAAGGAAAAAATAATGATAGACCCAAAAACTGTACATGTTGTTAGTACAGTAAGTATTTTTAAAAGAGTTGAAGTAAACACTTTGTAACTGTAATTGATTTAATCAGCAATGGTACATTATAATGATCTTTAACCGGTGAAAACAAATAAGTGTGGCAGCGTAGTATATCGGTTACTGGTGTACAATTACACGTTTTTTTTTTTTTCTAAAAGGTTCAATTCACTTATAATTAGTTACACATATAAATATAATAATAATTACGGTATTACGAAATTCGTCTTAATTGTGACTAAATATTCACAACTAATGTACCATAGTATGGATTATTGAAATTTTATGAAATTATTTTATTAGGCAAATTTTAGCAAAACTTTATTAAAACTTAATACTATACCGACTTTTGAGGGACAATAATTCGTAATTATTTCCAATATCACTAATTATTTGGCCCATAACGTTTTTATAAATATTTGGTATGTAATTTTTCCCTCTAAAAGTGCTTTCGTGCGGAATTGATTTGCCAGTTTGTTTTTGCAAAAATGATTTTAACACACGATTGCCCCCAAGCTTATACAAAGGAATATTTGTAGCAACAAATACATTACATAAATCTTCAAAAAATACATTTTTACTGTTCGAATTTAGAGAAGTAATCAAAAAACGTTTTGTTTTTTTTTTCTTCTTTATTCCTTTGTAATGCATTTATGCGTTCAACTAAAAAAACTATACGTGTATTTTCGAAATAACATGCAGTACATTACGCGTAGTACGAGCATAAAACGCAAAACTTGCTACGATCTAATAGATATATTTATTTTTTTTTTTTTCAGCAGACACAGATTTGTTACACACGAGACAATATATAACCTTTCCGTCTGACGAAAACGCATCTTTATTTTCATCGTAAGGAGCAATCCAATTAGAAATTTTACAATTTAAAGTCGATTTTATTTTAGGCATTACGTGGAACACGTTCACTGTACGGTCAAACCGATCAAAATAAATCGGTACAGAGGTACACAACGGGTAAACGCACGCGAACCGCTGTACTACTGCTGCGTTGAATTCAATTACCACCATGCATATATTAACAGACTCATCGCTCGCTGGACTCTCGACGCTTCTAGAAAATTCCGGACGAACGATAAACGCCTATGATTTAAAAACGTGGGAAATTTTTTTTTTTTTTTTTTGTTAGAAGGGAAAAGGAAAGAATCTAAATAAATAAACACGCGTTTTCTTTCGGAGAAAATACAGAATTATTTTATTAACCCATCAACCAAAAAGTAAAATTAAGTTAATGCGACAGAAAAGCCCGTGGGCATAAAAACTGTCACCTGAGAGAAAATGAATAGTAGGCACGATTCTGACATAGATAATATATATATACACATAGGATGATAGACAGATATCTCCAAACAACTTATGTTTTAAATACATATGTACGCACTAACCACCGGGGCGTCAACCAGTCTTGACAGTTGTTGTCCGGACGCGGGTGGCGATAAAACGGGGAGCGTGCAGGCCGGGACGACCCATTAGTAGTTATTGATAATGACGAGTCCGATATGTGCATAGACCGAGACGGGCCTCCACGTGGAACTCTCGTGGACACAGTAGGTAATGTGGAGACCCCGGCGGCAATGTGCGGTTGCCAGGGCGCCGGTTGATCCGAAGAATTTAACACGCGAGAGAAAAGAAACGCTTTAGATAAAAATACGTATACGGGGGACCTTAACTGAACTACCTTGAAAACTAACCGACTAACGGGGTATCGGCCAGTTATTAAATCGCATGTATATTACCATTCGTCTCGTCCGAAGACGTCCGCCCGGCGGGACTCGCTTCATCGGTTCGCTTGAAGCACCATCGGGAAACGTGCCAACGGTGCACGGCCTTTACTGGATGGCGAAACGTGTGAATCCCCGTGCAACACGCGGGAGCGTTTCGTCAAGAGAACCGTACCGAAAGACCGTCCGGCGACAAGGTCTTGAGACGAAACGTGCACACGAGAGGAACGGACGAGAAAGAGAAACCGGGTAACGGAACGCGGGGACGTCCGTGGCACGCGTCGCCGCGGGCCGACGTTTTCGGCGATAAGGGGAAACGTGATCCGATTGGCCGTTAACCCGTTGTCAAGAATATAATATTGTTGCGTATCGCAAAAGATTGCGATCGCATAAAACTTCGCGCAGGGCGGTGAATCATTGTTCACGATGACATAACACATCCGTCGACGCGTAATCTACGAACCGGTCGACCATATCGATTGGTTGGGTATGCTTGTGCTTTGATAACGGAAAATGGCCGTTTTTGGACGTTACGAGTATTATCTCCTAACGGATATCTACCGGCTAATAACCGTTCGTTACCTTTTGTGATACCTACACTTTGTCCGGAGCGATGAACCTTAATAGTCGCACCATATCTATTTCGTTAAACTTTTACTTTAATTTTCTTGTTCCTATCGATGATGACCCCCTATAAGAAGTATTGCAAAGGTCTAATGCATTTTCAAATTGTTTGTTATCATTTGGTTCTCGACTTGGTATGGGCTCTATTGAATTAAATTCTTGTGCATTTGAATGATTAGTGTCTGTGTCATTTATTAGTTCTATTGTCGGTTTTTCTATCATAAATGGACCATAACATGTTTGATCCAAGATTTTTTCTCCAAAAACAATTTTGGCTTTATTAAAACAGACAATTATCGGATTCAATATTAAAATGTTGAAAAATAGCATATCAATGCTTACAAAACTTTCCAGCCAAGGCAGTGGAACAAAGTCCACATTTAATACCAACATAATACAATAAAGTTTTTTCTTCTTGGCACTGAAAATTCATTATCATTTTCTTGTAAAATCTTTTCTTTTTTTAAATATGTAACTTTCTTCATCATTTTTTGTACCATTTATCTTTTGAGAAAGTCCTACTGTTCTATTTTCAAAAGCTGTACTAGTTAAATGTATTATATTATGTTTTTACTCTAACCTAAAACGTGATATTTATAAAGTCTAACTGCCACTTCACAATAGTTGTTAGTCTCATGACCTCTAGAAGAACCCTGTCTCTAAAAAATATACCATTTTTCTTTATATGTCCAATAATTACGCAAATATTTTGTCCATTGGAGAAACTGTACAATAACATTGATTAATGTCTCCATTAGTAAAATTATCCAAGGTGAAATCCTCATTCAACAACAATTGTTTGTTCATGATACTTTTGAGGTTCTACTATACCTATTACACTATTAAAGTACCCATTAAACATAGTTTTTACATCATCATATGGAATAAATCTTTGACTTTCAGCAGATTTTATAGTACGATTATAATAATTATATATTTCTATACAACATACTATACCTTTCTGTAATACAAATATTAAATATTGATTCTTTACTAATGTATGTATTATTATTTTTAAACTTATACTTCCATTTCCAAAATTTGTTACATGTATTATTAAATAATAAAATGGATTTGATAAGAGTATTGAGTGTTACTAAATTAATAAATCACATCATTGATTGACAAATGTTAATAAAATAGTAATGAACACAAATTTAAGGTAATTATTGAAATACTAAGAATACTAAAAATCATAAAATATACATTTTTAGTTAACAAAAAGACCAAAATATGCTAAAAAAAAAAAAAATTGAATATATCCTAAGTAATTAATTTATAATAGTAATTTTAGTTTATATTTTTTTTTAATATTACATATTAATTTACAATAAAAACGATACAGTGTAATACAATGATGTTTTTAATTTGTTTAAATTGTATGCTTTTTAGTTTTTTACTTTGTATTTTGTTAATGATTTAAATTGTTTTTAAAAAAAATTGAAAATGTACTGAATTACACATTTATATTCTTACAATCCCAAAATATGTATTTAAAATACAAGGCCATAAAATATGCAAAAGTATACAAAAAATATCTAAAACAAAAATAGTATTATTTGATTTGGTAGAACACGAATCAAATTTGTATCCAAATTAGCATTGAATTGGACAAACAGAAAAAAATATACAATTTCATAAACATCCAAACCCTATACATAATATAAATTGTTTAAACTTTAAAAGCTTACAAGTTTTATGGCTTAATTAAAGTACTGTAACCTAACAAACCTTTTCAGTTGTGCATTTAGTGATAACTTTTTAAGTTATATGGGATAGCAGGTTTATTATTATATTTATTGAAAAAAATAAAACCATGAAAAAATACTTACTAACATATATTTAATACAATAGTATTTATGCAATATAAAGTATATATATAAAAAAATAATGATAATAATAATAATAGTATATATTTGTTTATTTATTGTTTTAACAATTTGTAAAACCAATACTTTTCTTCATTTTAGATTTTGAGTGGCGCAAAGAAACTTATAGTTTTACAAAGATGTTTTATTTCTATGGGAAACTTTTCTACCAGAATACTTTCTCAAATTTCTATGTGAAGCACCTTTTCTGAAAGGAAATTGGCATGGGGAGGTATTTTAGGGAGGTAATTTTTCAGTTTTTTTAAACACTTTTGTTTCAACTTTTAATGATAACAATGTTTCTAAAAAGAAATTTCACTAGCCATGTATATAATACTGGTCATTTTTTTGAATTTTCCCAACAAATGTAAAAAACTTTTTTCAAATTATGTTGGAAAAACGGAGATTGTACGAAATGTAGGTATTAGTAAAAAATATTTCGGCCTTCTTTTTTCTACCAGCAGATTTTCTCCGATTTACAATCAACAATAGCATTTTTTCTGAAATAAAATGTGACAGAAGGTTCTTTAGGTTGGTCATTTATTGATTTTCCTAGCATATATGAAAAACTGTACATTATCAAACAAATATTGTTGAAAATATATAATACCTACTTAAATTATTTTACCATAATATGAAATATATATTGTTGACAAAGCAACACTACTATCAATTTAACTGTGTTCAGATCGTTTTTTCATTAGCAATGGTTTAGTGTTGCTTACAAATATACATTAAATAACCTATAAAAGTAGCTGCTTCCATCTCCATTATACTAAGATATCTTTTTTCATCTTAAATCTTTAAAAAACTTAATAAAACTCAATAGGTAATTGAGATGTTAGAAAATAATTGCAAAATACATTTTTTAACCCAATTCATTTATAGTAGTTATTAATATTGTAAAATACTTATTAAAACCAGCTATATTTAGAAAAACTTACCAAAGAAATTTAATAAATAAGTTTAAATCGTAAAAGGTAATTTAACTTTGAATTTTTATTATTTTTCATTAATGAGAAATAAATCACCTGTTTGTTAACAATAATATGTGTATGAAGTTAGAACAAAACGAAACGTTTTGTCAAACATCAATATTGTATAAAGTGAATGTTTCATATTAATAACATAAAAATTGAATTAAAGATACATTTTTCCCAAACATTGTTTCAATTCATCCAATTTTATGGGTACTCCAAAACCAACATTGTTGATATACAGAATAAAAACCTATTAAGTTTGTACTATAATATTGTGGCATACTACAACAATGTTCTAATGGTTTTTATTAGTCTATTAAATTGATAATTATAAAAAAATTGAATAGTTTAGGTTCTTATTATGAAATAAATAGGTGAGATAATCTAATTTAAAAATAGGTATACTTAAATGTGAAAAATTTAGGTAAATATACATATAACAATATACAATATATGTTGATTTTTAATATTTAATCAGTATCAAGTTCATTATTCTTGGGTTCAATTTCAGTCTCAATGGGAACGCGAACAGATCCAATTAGTTGCAATACCACAACTGGCACATCTACATTAACTAATCTGGTCAACTCTTCTTCTGTACATTCACGTGGCTTTAAAGGAATTCGTATAAGTTCTCGTACAACATTGGGTGGCAGTGTGTTAACCATGAGTTCAGAGCAATAATGTATGGGAATGTCACACTCAGTTTCAACTAAACGAGCTCTCAAATAATTCTCAAATAATTTGAATGGCTTATTTTCTTCTTCTGCTGCAAAACATTTTTAAAAAAAAATTGTTCTATTCAATATTGTTTATTAAACAAATAGTTATTTTAATATTTTTTTACAAGTTAACATTACATATTGTTTTGTAGGTGAGGGGCTAAATACATTGTTATCAATTGATTTATAAGTAGTTTGTGAAACCAGAACAAGTTAGTCAATTATACAGTGTTCAATATTTTAAAACAATCCAAAGCTATTAGTAAGTTATAAAATATGCATATTTAGAAATACAATAATCACAATTCTTAAAAATGAGAAAAAAAATAAAAAATAGGTTTTACAATGTTTATTATTTCTATGAAAAACTTTTCTACCAGACATTTTCCGCACGTAGCACTTTTCCAAAAGGAAATTTCATTGGGGTGGTACTGTAAGGGAAATAAGTTTCTGATTTTTCAAAATGAATGGGGAACCTTTTGGAAATTTATTATATATAAATAACCCAACTTTGCTCAAAAACATTTTTTTTTAACAATAATTAGTTGTTACTTACAGATGATATTCATTAAATTTCCTCTACCTTCCTAACATCTCCACTACAAAAGTGTCCCCACCCATCATGTGATGCTCATTTGTTTATTATTTTGAGTCTCATGAATAATATCTATTTGAATTTGCACACACACACACACACACACACACACACACACACACACACACACACACATTAAATTGCATTAGTCAAATAGTATACTAGATCTACTCAACCTGTATAATGTCACACAATATTGGTTTAGAAGCACCATTGTATGCCATTTATAACTGGCTGGCTCTCATAGTGATGAAAACTGAAGTACCTAACAGTAATTAATAAGTTTGGTCTCACCATTATAATATATACAGAGTATCCCTCAAAGATACACCCATTGTAATATCTCCAGAGTTAATAAAGATAATCATATCATGTTCTTTCTTGTTACTTACAAGGATACGAACTACTAATATGTATTTTGTAATTAATATTGAAAAACTTCTTATTTTCATTAAATTGGTGATTTTTTTTTTTTTTTACAATTTTTTAAGTTTAGAGAAAAGTATCTATAATTATTATATTGATGGTAACACGAGCAAAAGTATTTAATTGACACAATTCATAATTTTCAGTTGTCAAAAAACAGAACATTAATGTGAGATTTCAATTTTGTTTGAAAAATGATATTACATTATATACTATCAATAACTAACACCACGCAATCTCGATAATTGTCACTTATACCTCAAATAATTTTATTAATGTTGTTTATTCCCTATTATTGTCAATTATACCTTATAATTGAGAGAACAAAATATAAAGTGTCGTTTATATCCCAAACTTGAAATTCAAATTAATTGTTAAATAATAGTCACAGTTGTTTTTGTACACAAAAATAATAAAATTAAGTTATTTATTAAATACATAAAAAAAAAAAATTCTATTTTAAATATATATTATCCTTATTATCTCCAGAGAAATTAAAACGAGTATATATTTGTGGACTATTTCAAATTAACTACAGATTAATGTTCATAAAGAAATACAATCATAATGTTACACGAGTTTTATAAATTGTCATTTTACCATAAAAAAAGTGTCCTAGGATAAATTGAGATGAGTGCAGTCACTGTTGTAAATGTGAAGGTAGTGATAATATGAAAAAATATATGTATATCTGCATGTAACGATTAACCATTGCTAATGAAAAAATAAATCCGAGGGGAAGATCGGTTAATAGTAATAATATACCCAATGAAAACCCTCTATGTGTAAAAATCTCGCCAAGAAAAAAAATAAACCTAAGTTAGAAAAGTTGCAATATTAAAAAGGGGCCAAGTAAGTAATTTCTTAATTTCATTAGTATAGAAATTGTTTATGTTTGATGATTTAATACAAATAATTTAATTTAGCTTGACGTCTACTAATATCTATGACTATAAATAAAGATACAATGCTGACATGAATATTTATATTCTCACTTAATAATTTATTAATATTACCATAACACTATTTAAGTACATACTATAGTTAAATTGTTTGTATTAAATTATCACTCATAATTAAATTTAAAAAATTATTAATAGTTTCTATACTAATGAATTTAAAAAAATTACTTATCTAAAGAGTTTTTTTTTTATTAGCAAGGTAGTTACACGTAGTTTACTGAGGGTTATTGTTGGGACATCACTCATTTTTTATTAAATTAATATATTATGACTCGTAGTTATGATTATAGCTTATGAATGTTGCTGAAAAACAATACTATAGTAATACAGCGATAAAATAAATAAACAAGATTGTTTTTTGCAAATGACCAGTCACAAACAGGTGGTAATAACCTGTTTAACATATAGATTGACAAAAATAGCAATTTGAGTAAATTATGCTAATAATTTTGTATATCACTCAGCCTGTAATCATCCAATCAACTTGAAATTTACAGAAGTATTATTTACATAACATACTGAACAACCTGTGTAAATTTCAAATCAGTCCATTAGTTTAGGCTACAGAAAGGTCAGACTATTTTCCGTAAAATTATACAGGTTACATAGGAATTGCCAGTCTCATCATGTAACTAAACTGCGTTTGATGCATGAGCCCTTTATCTTTTACTTAGCTTTTTATGGCGATGCTGGATGTCATAAGTAAAATTATTCCACAAGCATTACATATTTTATTTTATTGGTCTAATATTGTTCTTATTATCCTGTTTTTCCCATTTATTATGAAAATAGCTGGAAATAAATTTAAAAAAATGATCTCCTAATGTTTCACGCCTGAAGGAGTTTTTTTTTTTTTTGGAGAAAGTAGTATCATGGTAAATTGGAACAAATTTGCTGGTAGTAAGGTAATTAATTTAATTAATTCACAGGAAAAAACAAGCCATAATATTTTCATCCACCAAAATTTCATATATTTATCCAATTAGAAAAAATTCCAGGGAAAATAAAAAAAATGGCTTCCCTTAAGTACCTACTCAGTCAGATTTCCTTTCAGAAAAAGTGCAATCATTGTAAATCAGAGCAAAATTTCTGATATAAAGTTATTCACAGATAATAGAAAAAAAAAACATCATTCAAAATCCAATACATTTCTAGTTCCACTCAGAATCTAATAGTGAGGTACAATTCACATCAAGAGTGTGGCGATTTTTACAGCTCGCAACTTTCAGTGAAAAAATTAACTATGCTACCAAAGTATTTATGTGTGTTTATACACATTTCACAGTGTATTTGCTACTTTACTTTCTTATTATACTATTAGTATGTACACTAGACTAAAAATATTATACTAGGTTAAATAAAATAAAATAAAAATAATATTGAACATTAGATATTAAATAAAAAATGTACAATTTTTTTTTTCCATCCAGTCTAAATCTAAAAATTGGTTTTATTTGTATTCTAATATGAAACAAAATGCAATAGAGGAATGGATAGTAAATATTTTAATAATATTAATTATATATGTTCTAATCTTATATAAGTTAGATATAAAGTTTATTACCTTGGTTTTCAGATTTTTCATGATCCTTATTATGGAATTTCTTATAAAAGAAATCAGTAGTTGTTAGCAATTGATCACAGAAGATTTCTTGGGGTGATTTATTTATGTTTTCTGTTGAGTCAATAATGTTATCATCTAGATAAAAATGATTAACCCGTTCCCTACTTGTTTTGATATTGTTTATAAATTCCTCTTTAGCTCTCTTCTTCATTAGACCTTTGAAATGGAATAATTTGAACATTAAAACCCAACATTGTTTGATTAGGTCTATTATAATTTTTCTTTGTCTATGTAAATAAAATTATGTTGGTAGAACAGGATTGATCAAGATTTTCTTCTTTGTCTTCAACAGACTCCTCAATAAAAGGATAAATAAATTGCTGTGAACTTGAAGATGGCATATTTCTCATGTTTTCTTCACTTGAATCATTAATTGTGTTTTCCTGGGTGTTATAGGTCATATTTAAATTAGGAATGTCATTAGTTTCAGATTCATTTCTCCCCCGATAGGAATAATTTCTTAGCATATTTGTACCACTGACACTTGGTATTGGTTCTATAATTGTATTTGAATCAATACAAATGTGACCAAGCTCTTTTTCAAAAGTTACAGAATCTTCTAAATATTCATCAACATCCTCGGTAGCATCGGTGGCAATGTCCATAATATTATCATTGACCTTAGTTAAAATCTTCTCATCGTCTTCCTTGTTACTTTCAGTTGAACATCCTGGCTCAGCATTATGGTTTAGTGAATTATCAGTACCATGATCTTCTCCATCATCCCAGTATTTCAAAACATCATAGTTTATTTTAGTTTTTTTAGTAGAGTTACTTTTTGTTTTATTCTTTCGTTTTTGTGACTTATATTTCAATTCTGATTTAGCTCCATCTAAATGTTCATCAATATCCTCAGTAGCATCGGTGGCAATGTCCATAATATGATCATAAAACTTAGATAAAATCTTTTCCTTATTACTTTCAGTCGAACATCCTGATTCGGCATTATGAATTAGTAAATTATCAGCACTTTGATCTTCTCCATCATCACAGTCTTTCAAAACATCATCGTTTATTTTAGTTTTTTTAGTAAAGTTTCTTTTTGTTCTATTCGTTCGTTTTTGTGACTTATATTTCAATTCTGATTTAGCTCCACCTAAATGTTCATCAACATTCTCAGTAGCATCGGTGGCAATGTCCATAATATGATCATAAAACTTAGTTAAATTCGTCTCCTCATTGTCTTCCTTGTTACTTTCAGTTGAACATCCTGATTCGGCATTATGAATTAGTAAATTATCAGCACTTTGATCTTCTCCATCATCACAGTCTTTCAAAACATCATCGTTTATTTTAGTTTTTTTAGTAAAGTTTTTTTGTGTTCTATTCCTTCGTTTTTGTGACTTATATTTCAATTCTGATTTAGCTCCATCTAAATGTTCATCAACATCCTCAGTAGCATCGGTGGCTATGTCCATAATATTATCATTGACCTTAGTTAAAATCGTCTCCTCATTGTCTTCCTTGTTACTTTCAGTTGAACATCCTGATTCGGCATTATGAATTAGTAAATTATCAGCACTTTGATCTTCTCCATCATCACAGTCTTTCAAAACATCATCGTTTATTTTAGTTTTTTTAGTAAAGTTTCTTTTTGTTCTATTCGTTCGTTTTTGTGACTTATATTTCAATTCTGATTTAGCTCCATCTAAATGTTCATCAACATTCTCAGTAGCATCGGTGGCAATGTCCATAATATGATCATAAAACTTAGATAAAATCTTTTCCTTATTACTTTCAGTCGAACATCCTGGTTCGACATTATGAATTAGTAAATTATCAGCAACTTGATCTTCTCCATCATCACAGTCTTTCAAAACATCATCGTTTATTTTAGTTTTTTTAGTAAAGTTTCTTTTTGT
>CABPRJ010001923.1:769261-786182 GCA_902439185.1 Cinara cedri
CAATGTCCATAATATGATCATAAAACTTAGATAAAATCTTTTCCTTATTACTTTCAGTCGAACATCCTGATTCGGCATTATGAATTAGTAAATTATCAGCACTTTGATCTTCTCCATCATCACAGTCTTTCAAAACATCATCGTTTATTTTAGTTTTTTTAGTAAAGTTTTTTTGTGTTCTATTCCTTCGTTTTTGTGACTTATATTTCAATTCTGATTTAGCTCCATCTAAATGTTCATCAACATTCTCAGTAGCATCGGTGGCAATGTCCATAATATGATCATAAAACTTAGTTAAATTCGTCTCCTCATTGTCTTCCTTGTTACTTTCAGTTGAACATCCTGGCTCAGCATTATGGTTTAGTGAATTATCAGTACCATGATCTTCTCCATCATCCCAGTATTTCAAAACATCATAGTTTATTTTAGTTTTTTTAGTAGAGTTACTTTTTGTTTTATTCTTTCGTTTTTGTGACTTATATTTCAATTCTGATTTAGCTCCATCTAAATGTTCATCAACATCCTCAGTAGCATCGGTGGCTATGTCCATAATATTATCATTGACCTTAGTTAAAATCGTCTCCTCATTGTCTTCCTTGTTACTTTCAGTTGAACATCCTGATTCGGCATTATGAATTAGTAAATTATCAGCACTTTGATCTTCTCCATCATCACAGTCTTTCAAAACATCATCGTTTATTTTAGTTTTTTTAGTAAAGTTTTTTTGTGTTCTATTCCTTCGTTTTTGTGACTTATATTTCAATTCTGATTTAGCTCCATCTAAATGTTCATCAACATTCTCAGTAGCATCGGTAGCAATGTGAGAAATATTATCATTAAACTTAGTTAAAATCTTTTCCTTATTACTTTCAGTCGAACATCCTGGTTCGACTTTATGAATTGGTAAATTATCAGCAACTTGATCTTCTCCATCATCCCGGTCTTTCAAAACATCAACGTTAATTTTAGTTGGGGTTCCTTTTGTTCTGTCCCTCGGTTTTTGTGACTTACTTTTCAATTCTGAATTAGTTACATCTTCAACAATAGTCTTACATAAAGCCATATGACGTTTAAGAATCTCATAACGATTTGTAGTAAAATTGCAGCCATCTTTTAAATGACAAACAAAATTGCCATCTCTTCTACTCGATTGTATTGATGATGCACGAGTTTTGGAGACAGGATTCTCTTGAAATTTTGAAGGACCAGCACTCTTTAAACTTTTTGTTAATTGTAATGGTGTTTTAAAATTTGTTAATGACTTTTTAGTACTTTTCGATGAAACAAACAGTTCTTTTATTAGTTCCTTAGGAGGTGGTGCATGTTCTTTGTCTTCATTTTCAAACTCTTTAAAAATGTTTATGTCACCTCCAATTTCTTTTTCAAACTCTACCACATCTTTTAAGAAATTCTTCATTTCAACGTTTTGGATTTTCGTTCCTTTTTGTTCTTTCAAGTACAAAGCTGNTAACGATTTGTAGTAAAATTGCAGCCATTTTTTAAATGACAAACAAAATTGCCATCAGAACTTCTACTCGATTGTATTGATGATGCACGAGTTTTGGAGACAGGATTCTCTTGAAATTTTGAAGGACCAGCACTCTTTAAACTTTTTGTTAATTGTAATGGTGTTTTAAAATTTGTTAATGACTTTTTAGTACTTTTCGATGAAACAAACAGTTCTTTTATTAGTTCCTTAGGAGGTGGTGCATGTTCTTTGTCTTCATTTTCAAACTCTTTAAAAATGTTTATGTCACCTCCAATTTCTTTTTCAAACTCTACCACATCTTTTAAGAAATTCATCATTTCAACATTTTGGGTTTTCCTTCCTTTTTGTTCTTTCAAGTACAAAGCTGCAATAAATACAATTTAAATTAAATCAATTGTAATATGAGTACATAATTGAACTAATAATACTTGCAGTATCCTTTTTTCACAAACTCCATTTTTTTTGGACAGGAATACAAGGATATCTTGTCCATGTTAATGACAATATCACTATTAATACAATAAAAAAAAAAAATTACTTATATGAATGTTATAAAGAAAATGCCAACAATAGCCATGCATTTTGGATAGCTTTTAATTATTTATTTATAACTACATTATTTTAACATCACTTAATATATTGCGATTAAAATTTAAACCTACAAAATAGGTTTTTATTAAGTCTTCTGTATGGATACTACCAAGAGATTTATTTAAGTGTGTACATTCATTAATCTCAGAAAGTATTAACTTTTTCCATAATTTATTTTCTACAACAATTTTATATTTATGTTATTTGTTGTCATTCTTAAGTTTGGGAGTAAAACCACTAACTACTATTGATTTTCAAATGGCAACCTATATTAAAAATGTATTTTAAAATACACTCCATATATTTATGGACATTTTAATACAGACTACCATTTGATAATTAAAAGTAAATAGTGGTTATACCACTAAAAATAAGAATGACAAAAATTAACATAAATATAAAATTGTAGAGCAGCTTGTTTCTTAAACCTCCTACAAAGCAAATCCAAAAAAAGTAATATTTTCAATATAATAAGTGCACCCCCCCTCCACCAATTAAATGGATCCCCTGAAATATAAATATTATAAACCTAATAATACAACAGCAAAATGTATGTATAAGATAGGTAACATTGTACTGAATTTATAATTGGTTATTTAGATATATGTTTTTGGTATCTTTTTTTATTTTATGAATTTATTAACTTTATATTATACTGATTAAGTAATCTGTAACCATTGCATTGACCAAAACTTGTTAATACTCACTACTAGTAAGTTATAGTGTAACGCTGGCAGCAGTAAAAAGGGTTAATTATCACACGAAAAATTGTAAATAACCCGATATATTATATTACACAATTTGAAGTGTCATTTACGATAACACAAATACAATAGGTTATAAAACATGTATTTTGAAGATCAATAAAATTATTAATTTAGTTTTATAGGTTTTTAATATTATCCAGAAAGCCTTGGCTAATGTTATATTATCAAGCTAATAGTAATGGTAAATAATTTTTTAAACAATAATGTCGAAATTTAGATAATATTCCATATGAATATGAACTGTAATATAGTCATATCTCTATAGATAATAAAGATAATCAATTTCTGTTTTTATATATTACTCACAGGGAAAAGGATCACAACTATTTATAAGGCAATTCATTTTTTATTCTTTGATAAAGATTTTGAAGATAGCAATTTTATAGTTTGTTTTTCTGAAAATGCTGGTGTATCTACTTTTCATTAGCAATACATCTTTTACTTTTATAATTCAAACAAAAGAAGTCTACAGATAATAAATTGTTATAAAAGAGAAAATGAACAACCTCTGTTGCATAATTATAGGTACTTTTATTTGAACTTTAAGTTATTTTTTTAAATTTTTTTATCAAAACATAAAAAATTAATTGGAATATAAATATTTGTAGTCCTTATCCCGGTAACAACAACCCAGAATTTGATCAACTTTATTATCTTCGACGATATTACAATTGGTATATTTTTGTGGGGATACCTTGTATATACTAATTAGTACTTATACAAATATTATAAATACAGCAATTTCAAATTTAAACTTACTACTTTTTATCTCTTTCAAAATAAACCATAGCGATTGGATTTTTCTTACGATTCATAAATTCCTGTAACTCTTGTGGTGCAGTTATAGGATCAACAATTTTACCTGGCCACCATATTCTGTTGTATATTTTTATCCACACTAGGGTACCTGGGGTGAAGGACTGAATTGTCTGATGACTCATTTTGTTTGTGTTTTAATCAGCTAAAATAAAAATAAAACAATTAATTTTAAAAAAAATACTATATAATCTCGTTTTATATGTACGTATTAAGAAAAGTACTGCACTAACAACTCAACAAATAACAAACTTAAGAATGAATTAATCCAATTAAAAGTTCGCAATATGCAAACGAACAATGACCAAGTTCATATTATATTTAATTAACCTGCTTTTGAATCAAGTCCATACTCTCAATGTACTTGAACTTTTAATTGGCTCTTTTATTTTAATTCAGTTTTCAGATTCTACATTGGAAACTGAGGAAAATGATTTAAACAATTTTGTTATCAATCTAATCACCACAATTTAAGTTCTTAGAAGATAACATACTTTGCAATACTACAAACATTACCTCGATTTTCAATCTGATGAACAATTTGGTGTTAACGAACACAGATTTATATTAAAACGCAGAATACTCTATCACATGATCTAAACAATTATTTGATAATATATGTGAACCTTGTAATATGTATTTTATTGTATTAATTTAAACCAATTATTTATACATTTGTTGACAATGTTATATAGATACTGCGTTTTTGACCATTGAAAATGTAGTATCCGCCATTATGATGGATAATATAAGAAAATAGGTTTGTATAATACATATACGTTCTTCTTTTTTAAAAATTATAAAATAATATAGTAATTAATATATATATATTACTAGGTTTTAATAATATAACTAATGGTCTATGTATATATAAAAAAAAAATTACTATTAGTATTGCTAAAATTTATCTAGATAAAAAACTAATAATATGTTATATGTATATGTATATATAATATGTTAAATATATGTATAATAATATGTTAGTTAATATAATAAAATCATAGAGACTATGAACCAATAGTATGTCTAAAATAAGACCAGATGAATTCGTAAAATATAGTTAGTCAGTTAGTCAAATGTTCTAGCAAATAACATATTATTACTGAATTACATAACCTTCCTTTTAAACATTTAGTTTGATAAAAAAAGGAACATTTATGACACTAGAAATTTAGCCAAATAAATAAACGTATGTTTTGTCATTTAATTGAAAACGTACAAACAAGTATTATTTCGACAATATCANAAAAAAAAACACAGACTAAGACTAAGAAAAAAATGTACAATTCATTGCATTTGAAGAGGAGGCCAGCCAAAATTTAAAACTTTAATTGGAAAATTTTTCAAAATCACAAAATAAAAAATTCTAATTTGTTATCACTCAGGCCAAACCGAACGAACCAGTGATGTTAATATCTGTTTATGATTGGACCAAACCCAATGAATTACCCCAATATCAATAACAAATAATGTACAATGCAATTAGACCGGACCGGGTTGATCTCTAATAACTAGGTACTCTAAATATTATTATTTGTTTTAATTTTTCAATTGTTTACATAAGCGTTAAGTATACGCGATGAACAAAAATTAAATACCTATTGATAAATTTATTTATGCATGACAATCAATTTTAACTAAAAAATCATATAATAAAAGAAATAAAATCCTTGTATTCTTGTATCTTCTACGATATTTTAATACATAAAAAGTCAAAATATCATTTAAGCCAGCGACACCCCGTTTATCAAGCAACCATTTGACAGTCAAATGCTCTAGCAAATAACATATTATATATTATACATTATTTATTTATCATACTATACACATTATAAATGCATAATACTGAATTACATAATCTTCCTTTTAAACATTTAGTTTGATAAAAAAAGGAACATTTATGACACTAGAAATTTAGCCAAATAAATAAACGTATGTTTTGTCATTTAATTGAAAACGTACAAACAAGTA
This sequence comes from Cinara cedri, assembly GCA_902439185.1. Classification (NCBI taxonomy): domain Eukaryota; kingdom Metazoa; phylum Arthropoda; class Insecta; order Hemiptera; family Aphididae; genus Cinara; species Cinara cedri. The sequence continues at coordinate 774,896 of CABPRJ010001923.1, forward strand.
TTATTTCGACAATATCAAATTTCTAACAATCGTAATACAAGTATTAAGTATCCAGTATAATTGTGTGAAACTATACTTGTTTTGATTTTTTCGTTTGGTAAACAAGATTAGAGCTTTTTAAAAATCTATACAAATAATATCGCACTTATCACATGTCAACGGGTCTATAATTTTAATAGTATTATAGAAATGTCAAATACTTACCAAACAAAACAATGATTTACAATTTAAACGTTTGTTAGAAACACAAGAAAAGCTGGTTGATTTAACGCATGTTTAATAGTGGCACAAGAATTATAACAGCAAATTTAATACACGACGAACAGTAATGAGTAAACGCTAAATGAAAAACAAAAAAGACACCGGTCCAATATTTCGCACCTATACAATGGCATATGGGCGTATAGCGTCATAGCGATGGCCGACGCAGTGTGAACAAAATAATATTAACAATAATGAAATGAACAGTGTAGACAACAGCAATTGATAGTCTTTATTATTGGGTAGATACTTTTAAGAATTAGATTTTCGCAGAGTTTAGTGAAGAAGGGATGCTGACTTTTTTGTCTGTAAGAAGTGGTGAAATAAGGGGATTGTTAGATTCGGGAAAGAGCATTATTAATGAGAATTTCCATTTAATTGGAACGTAAGAGAGTCTTAGAATTGAGTTGAGAATGTGAGTGATGTGGATTGTAGTTTTGGGTGGCAGTTTGCTTGCTATTTCGACTGTTATCAAGTCAAATCCCTTGCCTAGGGGAAATTTATGGATTTGTGTTTTTATTTCGTTTGGGGAAAAATATTTTGGAAGTAGAATGAGTCGTAATGGGATAGATAAAAATTGATTGATTTCATCTTCGTTGGAAGGGAAAAGTGAGTTTGCATTCGGTTGAAATCAGATTTTTCTGAGTCATTTATGACCCAGATGCCATCTTACATTTTAAGAAATGGACAGTAGTTTTGTGTTTTAATATTTTGCGAGTTTTTTTCCATAGGGTGCCTTTTTTTTTTTTCAAAGAGGGAAGCTATATGATTTGAGTAGTCGTTGGCTCGCTGTTTAGTTAGTTGTGCTTTAAGAATATTGCAAAGTTTATTGAACGTTTATAGAATGGGTATTTTATACGTTGTCAGATTGCTCTCGCCCTTCTTTTTAGAACTATCAGGGTTCTTGATGTGTGTAGGTAGTGAATTATGGTTATGGCTCGAGGGGATCTTGGGGGCGCCATTACACTAAGTGCATTTAGCAGGAGATTTTTGGCAAGTTAAGGGGAGGTGAAGTTTAGCACATCGTACGGATCTGAGAAGATATGCAATGTAAGTCTTGGTGTGACCATACTCTTGGCAATTTAGGCATTGAACTAAGTCACGCTTCCTATAAGGGTCTTCAATATTTGGTGTGAAAAAGGTGGCTAACGTGGAAGACATCTTTATTTAAATCAGACGGTTTTAATTTAACAAATAAAATTGGTAAATTTATTTTTACATAGTCTCAAATATCAATTATCTACAATTATATGACTACGGGTGGAGTTTCTACACCATTGGACAGCCGACGATACGAACGCTGAGTTACACTGATCATTGGATAATATATATTTATGCTTAAACCAGATTTACACTATTGTTCGTGGATTACACAGAGTTCGTCAGCTTTGTTACCTCTACCAAAATGGGCGGAATTGATATTAACAGCGATAGCTTAGTCCGTGATACGGCTATAGGTAGAAAACTGTGATCCGTGGTATCGTATCTGTGTGTAAAAATTTTGCGTTATCACCTAATAATTATATCAAATTTAAATCAAATGTTATTGTAGAATGATTAATATCAGATCACCTAATTTGAACATGAATTTTCTAGTATATGTTCTATTATAAGGATGTCAATATTAAGTAGGTATATTAATATATTAAAAATTATAATGTAGTTCAATAGAATCTCCAGAGCATTTTTACATCAACATTTCAATTAAAAAGTGAAAAAGTATATTGCCGAACACACTGAATAAAAAATGTATAATATATCATAGATTATCAGAAAATATTAACTTACATGTGAATCGCTCAAACAATGCTAGTCACAGGTACAACAAATGTACTTAGAATGAAAGCCCAATTGAATTTATATAAAATGACAATTTTAGCAACTAATTGGCCGTTAGCTAAGTATCCAGAATTGGAGCAAGTTGAAAAAGAATTGTAAATTATAGAACATCAATTAAATATTCCCCAATGTGTCTTTGAATCTACTTTATTAGTCACAAATAACATTCGTGTACTATCACCCGGAGAAATTTATAATTTTTACTTACATAAAAATAATTCTATGCTAGATGACAGCCAATGTTTGCGAGCTTTGTCAGTGATATAATTTATTCCAAATAAAAACCAATTTGAAATGCTTGTTTGTCATTTATCGTGTGAAATAATATTAAAAGAAACACTGAAATATCCCCTTCATGACCAAGAAATTGATGATCCTATACAGTTTGTAAAAACCTATTATTTTTCAAGACTTTGGCCCTTGTGTAAAATAATGGCTTAATAGATATTTTACCACCTTAGGATTGGATATTGTGTGCAGAAGAATTGGAAAACTTCCATTTAAATACAGTATGGCAGTATATTATGGAAATAGGGTTTGAACATTTTTTTTCTCCTGTTAGTGACATGGATTTTGAAACTTCTCTTTTAAATTAAACAAATTTACTTTTTAAATGATAATTTGTAATGTATAACTTTTATTATTATTTTGTAATAACTAATCATATACATTATACACTTGAATATTTATTGACTGTAAATACCTCTAAATCTATTTCTATTCAAGTAGTATACATATAATCAATTTAGCAATCCATTATCTTTGTTATTTTAATTAAAAAAAATAACTAAAATAATCAGTATTATTTCTTATTTAAATAAAAAACAGAAAAATACAAAAATACAAAATAAAAACCACTAAATTTATCAGCCTCCTTATAGTTTCTTCTAAAATAAAAAAATTAAAATATCTGTATTAAAAATATTTAATTGTTTTTGTTTTATTTACTAAAAATTAACTGATGTTCCCACGAACTAACAAACTTTCGATTAAAATTTGATTTACTATTTTCCAAAATAAATTTAAAATTTAGTTTTACATTTTTAGAATTTACTTCTATAAGAATAATGTATCGAGATTATTATGTACACTAAAATAAATACCTACTTTACTTAAGTAATAACTAGGTAGTATATTAGGTTAAATTTTAACCGTTAAAAGATAAATTTAAAAAAAAATGTCTGAATCAATTTATTACTTTTTATAGGTTTTTAGTTTTAAGAATTTGTTTAATGTTTGTTCTGTAATAATTATTATATAACAATGAAGTTGTTCTTAATTTAGTAACTGAAGTATAATATAAGAGAAAATATAGATAAGTACTAAATTACATTAAATTAAAAACCAATGTTCTATTTTTATCATTGGCAAATCTATCAATATTTCAAATATTATTATAAATATGTACACTTTTGTGAATGTTTAACAAAGATAGACATGATAACCTTTCCTCGTTCAATCTAGATGTTACCATATTTTCATTAAAAGCAGAGTCTATTGTAACAACACATTTTGAGAGGGTGATTCGGATTTTAATAAACAAACATTTTCCAATAGATTTCTTTATCCTTTGAGTTTATCCTCTTTGTTCAATAGAATATGCAAATTCACTAAACACTACCTATACTGATTAGAAATATTCTTAATTAATTAAATTGTTATTACAAAATTCACATGCACTGTTTTATAATATAATTAAGTGTGTTGTGTCAACCGTAGATATAATATTTAAATTAAATCTGCTTGGTCTATGAATATAAGCACAATTGGAGGGTCTAGACTCCAGATCTCCAAAAATACTTAATAAGTTTTTTTTTACAGTAGGTACCTACAGACTAAATATTAATTTACCCATGTATTTCATAATTAGAGCGTAGATTTCTATGTAAAATTATGTTTTTAATAGATGTACGCACAAACATGAAAGTAAGATATTTCAAAGATTTACAGAATAAAGAATACAAAATTGTATTTTGCACACACGTGTATATTTTGATGTTAAGAGAATATATTCATAAAAAACCATTTTTTTAAAATATTTGATTAATTAAAAATGTGTGAATTGAAATATTTTTAGGGATTAAAAATTATGTACCTACATTTTAACTGCTATGATCAATATTTTATATTTTATAATAATTTATTAATGAGTACGTCCAAGGCGTCACCATATCATGGTGTACACTTTCATCTATACTAAGTTACCTGGGATATAAGGCATTGTCTGATTATACATTTTGTGTTCTTAATCAGCGAAAAAAAATAACGCAATTTTCATTGGCAGATATTTGATTTCGTCTGTGGGGGGGGGACTTAACATTTTTGTCTTATTCATTAGCGGAAACAAATATTTTTAGTCGCTTCTGACGCTTCCACCTACTAACTGTAGTGGGTACTCCTACTTGATTCTAGCTGAGGTACCNTTTCTGTCTCAGTTCAATTAACGGGCAATGCAACATAATCTACTATTGGCGGATATTTGGTTTCATCTGGGGGGGGGGCTTAACATTTTTGTCTTATTCATTAGCGGAAACAAATATTTTTAGTCGCTTCTGACGCTTCCACCTACTAACTGTAGTGGCTACTCCTACTTGATTCTAGCTGAGGCACCAAATATATATATATAGGTAGTAGGGACATAAAAAAAATAAAATATTGAATAGCTACTAAATTATTTTAATTTTAATTGAATATATATATTTTTTTGTGTAAATATATTAACAATTGTTTCAGTATTAATAGATTTAGAAATTTCTTTTTCAATATATAATATTGAGGTGTTGTTGAACCTTTCCTACAGCATAGAAGTTCGAAGCCAAGTTTTTATTCCACACATGGCCGAAAAAGGAGTTCCTTTCACAAGTGGAGGAATTTATAGGAATTGTTAAAGCAACTTGAAATAGTTTATATAAATTAGGGAAAGTCTGTTTTGTAAAAACCTTCTTCACATCATTTAAAGTTATATAATTTTCATCAGTAGACTGCAATATACAATTCTTTGCTACTTCTATTTCTGACTGTAATACATCTTTAGATACATTCATCAAATCTTGAAAAATATACAAAATACAGGTTCATTTTTAATTAAACTAAAAAACTAGAGCATAGGTAAGTAAAAATTAATTTTCAGAAACTGATAAGATACTTACTTTATTATGATCTACAAAAAAAAAATTGTTTTCAAAGTTTAATTGAAAAAATTGATCAACAGCTGTAGCCATTTGGAGGCTTTCAGTAGACAATTTTTTTTACCAGATTTATCAAGATAGCATCAAATACAAGAAAGAAAGCATTTTTTTCTAAAATAATCTTCAATAGTTTCAATGGTGTCATCAATATTTTGTTCAGCACTTGTGGTTGTAGTAGTATCAAAATGTTTAAGATTTTGTGGCTCTTGTCTTTTTCTTTTGCATCCTAGTTAAGTAAATATTAACTAAAAATTATTTTAATTATAAATAAATATAATATGTCTATTAAGTCTTTATTAAGTTGTTCTAGAATTTTTAAGTCATCATCACACCTTCGATAATATCTTTAGATTCCCCTAAGGTTGCATTTTTTTCTTGAAATTTGTTAGAAACAATATACCTAAAACAAAGATATTGGAATTTAAATACTTTGAATTATTAATTATTACTTATTATATTATACCAATTGCTTCATTTACTTCTCTATCATCTTCATTTTAAATTTCTTCTTCTATAGCTTGAATAATTGCTTTATAACTGTTTTTAACAGACTCGATAATGGCAATTCCATCTAGTGTCACTAAGTCTAATCATTGTCGTATGTTTTAAAATAAATTAAGAAGTTCACTTATACAACATAATTTATATTTCACCTTGCTTCATCATACATAATTCCAAACACCTCAACGTTTTCAATATCTTTCACAACATCTGCACATATATTTATAAGTCCATCTTAAATTATATAAATTGAGTAATTGGTTTTAAGATTTATTTTTTTTCCAACTTCCTCATTACTTTTTGATAATAATTTACATAATTCTTTAAAGTTTCCTAAAAATATATTAATTTTTTTACAAATAATTATCATAATTATATATTTTACATTTAAGATCATTTATGACTATTAGTAATATTAGTTATTAGTTATTACTTTTTATATGTTAGTTTAATACCTTGATTTAAAGAATTGTACTTAATGTTAAAATTGGTTGCACAGGGCCTGTTATTAAAGTTCTCAAGTCGGAAATGACATTTTTATCTAAAATGTTTTCAACACTTTTTTGTGTAGTTATATCAATGTCTAAACCAATATTAAAATCATCATTTTCAGATTCTAGTGTTGTTGTTGACGAGGAATTAGTAACAACTAATTTTTGTTTTTTAATATTTAAATCATCAAACCTTATTTTAGCCATTATTGAATTAATTAAAATTTATAATTTAAAATTATATTGTTTATTTGTTTAGCACGTCACTTACGGTAAACCACGCGTAGGTATTAAAAACAAAAAATTAAAAATAAAGGTGATCACGGAATACGCTCCAAAAACGTAATCGACACTAATGCTGTGGCGGTAAGCAGCTTACGTATTTATAACTTTACAGGTATGGCAAACAAGTTCTAGAATATTCGCGATTATCAATATATACAAAATATGATTTTCCCAACAACGATAAGCCGTGAATATTCCAGACCATTCTCATATCTCAACAAAATAAAATAAAAATTATAAATATCAAATATTGAAACAAATAATTTTTTATTTTAATGTTTACATTCTGGAGGGGGGGGGCTTAGGCCCCTAAGTCCCCCCGATTTCTGCCAATGACAATTTTACAACCAAATATCACACAAGACCGTATTATTTTTTCATATGTACCTACATATTAATAAATGTACTAGGTACACTAGCAACTCAACTAGTAATAAATATATTTTTAGATTTATTGATCTTAAAGGAATATCGAAGTAAAAAAAAATTACACCTAGTACTTGAAAACTATAAATTTGTAAGTATACCCAAGACCTAACCTACCTAACTTAACCTTATTCAAGATTATAATTAGCACATACAGTATATGATGTTTGCTTTCTGCAATAAAAAAAAACAAACAAAAATGTCTTGTGTACCAATTGTTTATGTAGGTATCCACATAGGTAATTATTATAAGATCTTGGGATGAATGAGTTTAAATGAACTCGTGCATCCATTTACAGTTCAGTGAAAAAAAAACTTTTTTTGGTCGGTTTTGGATTTTTATGGTCGGTAAAAATAAGGTATGGAAATGTGCAAATTTTGAAATTATACAGATTGGAACAATTCGGTTTACAAAAAAAAAATGTCCGTAATAATACGGTTGGGGACTATAGGGTCTACGTATTTATTTTTCTACCGAAATACAGTCTGGAATTATACAGTTTGTGAAAATACGGTCAGAGTATTTACAGTCTAGAACCTTACGTTGTGTACGATTATTTTCTGGATTTCTACATGCGTCCAAATCGTCGAGTAAAAAATTATCTAGAACAAATCTAATTTTTCAATTTTTTTTGTTTTTTAAACATGTGTATATTACTAATTTAAGAACGATGGTGGAGTCCGAATTAAGCGAACTTTTTCGAAATTATAGCTTTTTGAAGTTCTGATATTATGTGTTATGTTAAATAACTATAATTTATCTCTTACAGAATATGTGTTGTAATCTAATGTTTAAACATGCCTATAATGATCCCAAGGGTTAAGAGTTTAAATACGGGTTTCGAACAAAATTGTTTACATTTTGTGTGTACCTAGAGACCCAAACCATCGCTCCCTTGAACTATTTTAATTTTGGAAAATTCCTCTTGATTTGCTGTGCAAACTTTTTTAACAGAAATCTTACTCAGATGTATCAAGTGTAGCTTATTTTCTGAAAGGAAATTTTATCTCAATAACTTAAGGAAGTCATTTTTTGATATTTCAAACAATTTTCATATTATCTGGTTAAAACAGGGATAAAATGTGATAAAACTTTTAATTTTGATTATTTTTCATTTTCACGAATGAGAAATATATGTTTGTTATCAATAATGTGTATAAAGGTAGAACAAAACGAAACATTTTGTTATAATCCAATTTTACAGCATTCCAAATGTATACATGTTTCATTAAAACTATATAACAATAAAACCTACAGTTTAATGAAATATAATCATTACTAATTATTACTATTTATGAAAAAATGCAGGAGAAATTATTCTTCTCAATATCATTCCAACATTGTTGATATACAGAATACAAACCTATTTTGTTTTTATTATAATATTGTGGCATACAACAACAAAACAGTTCAAATAAATAAAATGGTTTTTATTAATCTACTAAATTGACAAAAATTATAATAAATTAAATTTTAAAATTGAATAGTTTAGGTCCTTATTATAAAGATAATCTAAAATAATTTAAAAACAGGTATACTTAAATATATGAAATTTTAATTTAGGTAAATAAATATTGTAATATATGGATTTTTAATATTTAATCAGTACCTTCATCTTCTTTATCATCATTCATAGGTTCAGTATTAGTCTCATTGGGAACATTGGCACATTCAATTGGCTGCAATACCCCAGCAGCTGGCACATTTACATTATTTAATTCAGGCATTTGTTCTTCTGAAAACACTTGTGGGTCTTTAGGAATTTGTTCACATTCCTGTTCAATATCAGAAGGCAGGTCATCACTTTTGAATTCAGAGTAAACATACATGGGCAAGCCATGATCAAATTTATAACCACGGAGAGTCAAACGAATATCAGATAATTTTTTTGACTTCATAATTTCTTTTATTTCTGAAAAAAATGTTAAAAAAAAAAATCATTAACAAATTTATATAAAACATTCTTTGTTCTATTCATTATTGTTAATTGAATGTATGTTTTTTAAAAAAATTGTTATTTTAATTCCTTTTTTACTAGTTCACATTACATATTGTTTTGTAGGAGAGGGGCTAAATACATTGTTATCAATTGATTTGTAATTAGTTTGTGAAACCAGAACAAGTTAGTCAATTATACAGTATTCAATATTTTAAAACAATCCAAAGCTATTAGTAAGTTATAAAATATGCATATTTAGAAATACAATAGTTACAATTCTTAAAAATGAGGAAAAAAATAAAAAATACAAAAAGAAATTTACAGAAGTATCATCATAATAATCATCAACCCGTGTATATTACAAAACAAATTTCCGTAAAATTACACAGGTTAAATAAGAATTACCCATCTCATCATATAATAATAATGCAGTCAACACACGAGCTCTTTATCTTTTACTTAGCTTTTTACTGCGGTATTGGAATATCATAATACAATAAAATTAATACACATGCATTATATATTTTATTTTATTTGTCTAATTTTGTACTTATTGTTTTGTATTTCCCATTCATTATGCAAATAGCTGGAAATAAATTTAAAAAAATGACCCCCTGATGTTCTAAGCTAGACAGATTTTATTTTGGAGTAAGTGTTAACATTGTAAATTGGAAAAAATTTGATAGTAGTAAGGTAATTCACAGAAAAAAATAGGCCATAATATTTTCATAACATCCAAATTTCGTAAATTTTTCCATTTATTAGAAACAAACTCCAGAGAAAATCAAAAATGGCCTCCCAAGTATCTACTCAGTCAGATTTTCTTTCAGAAAAAGTGCTATCATTGTAAATCGGACCAAAATTTCTGATAGAAGAAAAAACATCATTGTAAAACCAATACATTTCTAGTTCTGCTCAGAACCTAATCATGTGGCGGTGAAGTTTTTATAGCCCACCACTAGCAGTGAAAAAACTATACTAATAAAGTATTTATATGTGCGTTTATACATATTTCAGTGTATTTGCTACTCTACTTTCTCATTATACTATAGTGGTGTGTATACTACAAATATTATACTGGGTAATATTAAATAAAATAAAAATAATATTCAACATTGTACATCTAAGAAAATATCTATTTGATGATACCATGATCATGAAATGAGAAAATAAGGAAATATGTAAATGTTTTTCCATTTAGTCTAAAACCAAAATATTTGTTTTATTTGTATCCTAATATGAAACAAAATGCAAGGGAATGAGAGTAAATATTTTAATAATATTAATTATATACCTGTTTACATATTATATATATATATATATATGAATATATATTATATAGGATTGTTATAAAGTTTTTTTACCTTCATTCAAATTTTCTCCAAAAACTATTTCAGATTTATTCTCAGGAAGTAAATTGCTAGTTAATAATTGGTTCAAGCGTTTTTCATTGTCACAAATCTCCTTTTCTGTTGGGTAAATGTTATCATCTAGATAAAAATGTTCCACTGGTTTACTATCATTCATGAGTTTATATAAAAATGCCTCTCTAGATTCTTCTTCATCATTAGGTCTTCTAAATCGACAATTGTTATTATTTAAAATCAGTTCTGATTCATGACAAGCATTATGTAATTGTTCTATCTCTGAATATATAGTTTTAGTAGAAGGAGAAGGTTCACGATTTTCATCGTCTTGAATACATTCCTCATTAAAAGGATGAAAACATTGATTTAAAGTTATAGATGGTAAACTTTTCAGGTTCTCATCACTTGAATCATCAAAAATGTTTTCCTCAGTGTTATTAGTCATATTTACATTACGAATGTCATTAGTTTCAGAATCACTTCTCTCCCGATAGGAATATTTTCTTTGCATATTTGTACCACTGCAACTTGGTATTGGTTCTATAATTTTATTTGAATCAATACAAATGTTATCAAGCCCTTTTTCAATAATTTCAAAATCTTCTAAATGTTCATCAACATTCTCAGTAGCATCGGTGGCAATGTCCATAATATTATCATTAAACTTAGTTAAAATCGTCTCCTCATTGTCTTCCTTATTACTTTCAGTTGAACATCCTGGTTCAGGATTATGGTTTAGTGAATTATCAGTACTTTGATCTTCATCATCATCCCAGTTTTTAAAAACATCATAGTTTATTTTAGTTTTTTTAGTAGAGATTCTTTTTCTTCTACTCTTTCGTTTTTGTGACTTATGGTTCAATTCTGATTTAGTTCCATCTAAATATTCATCAACATTCTCAGTAGCATCGGTGGCAATGTCCATAATATGATCATAAAACTTAGTTAAAATCGTCTCCTCATTGTCTTCCTTGTTACTTTCAGTTGAA